>APFE030746798.1:16499-31811 GCA_000404065.3 Pinus taeda
TAAAATTAGATAAATATCTAATAAAAATTAATAAGATCCCATTAAAATAGTTTCTTAAACGACTCTTTTCCGAACATGTTTTCTAAGAAATTCTGTACAAAATCCAGTATAGTTTTTTGTTAAGGAAAAGATTACTCATTTATATCAAGAAAAAACTAGGTCTTGGGCCTCCATGTAATAGATTTTAGAGTCTAAAATTGACAAATGAATTTTGATGTGATTTTTCCAAAAAACTCTCTTAAATAAACTTGAACACTCTCCTCAATAAACTTGATATGGATCATAGAAACCTAAATTCAATAATATTCTTCCTCTGTCACTATATCTATCCATTCTGCTAAAAACATGTTGGCTACAATCACGACATAAAGTACCTTCTTGAAATTGTTCCATGAGAGCTTGTTGAATCAATGGTTTGAAGTTTACCAATAATTGATTGGTGGTTTGCTTGTTCTACTTCGTAGACACTCACCTCTTCCAGGCAACCAGAAGCCCTTCAAAGGACTCAATCAAATTTTCCAACAACCAAACAATATTTAGTTGTCAACGGATCTCCCATACTCACAGTTGAGCCTGAAGTATGATGGCACTTTAAATCACAGAAACGAGAGCTCAACGACAACAGGAAGTTGATCTTCTTGATGCTCAATACTAATATATAACTGTACCTTCATTCCTACTTCTCTGTAATTTTGAAACATGGGGATTCAAAATCCATGCCGAGATCTTGCACTAAACCACGAAATGTCAGGTAATAACTGTGAAGTTAAGGGAGATGGAGCTTGCGGAAGAGCGATGGAGAACCAGGGTTAGGGTTTAGGAACAAGAGCTCCCAGGTGGACTAGCTCCTGGCCAGGAGCAGAGGACCCTGTGGCCACCGGTGGAACCACATAACAGATCGACATTAAAAAGTTTAAGAGTAGCAGTTACTGAGACCAAGCCAGACTACGAGGAAATGACGGAAGTAAGTGGGGGGGGGGAGTGATCCCCTCCTACAAGGAGATCACAGCAGGGGAATCAAGCATAAGCGGAGCAAACAACGGACCTAGAAATCGCAGCAAGACATCACCGGTGATGGGAGAAGTTTGGCAGGCGAGGACGGCGAACAAATGTTTACCAAGGGCCACCAAAAAACCCAGGTTCGTAATCCAAAATAATAAATTGGAGGAGTACAGAGGATATATGAAAGACCATGCACTTATATGCAAGTTTGTAGGAACATGGCCGTCTGAGAAAGAGTTAATCAAATGGATACAATAAAAGTGGAAACCCAAAGGTCATATAGATCTTAAATTAGGAGCAAAAAGTTTTTTCATAGTAATATTCACAAATCTGGAGGATAAGGAGAGGATATTTGAGGAAGGGCCATATTTTTTTAACAATGCAGGCCTATTCATGAGGCAATGGGAGGAGTGTTACAATCCGAAAAAAGAAAGGATGTTAGCGGCACCAGTTTGGGTCCGACTATTTGGACTTTTGATAAAGTTTTGAGATCCAGAGATTCTAGAAGGAATTGGGAACTCAATCGGGACTTTTGTGAAGGTAGCAGAAACCACCAAGAGAGGAAGATATACATCATACGCAAGGATCTGTGTCTACATGAATATTACAGAACCACTGCCGGAGCACATTGAAGTAGAATATCACGATGAAGTATGGCAACAACCAATCGATTATGAACACATCCCATTCAGGTGTAGACGGTGCCATGAGTACGGCCATCTGTTCAAACACTGTCCAATGAATGAAGGAAACATCCCATCAAATCAGGGGGAGGAAAAGAAAAGAACAGAGCAAGAAAGGAAACTGAATGAAGGAAACAAAGAAGGGTTCACGGAAGTTCAGAGAAGAAAGAGACCCCAAAAAGGAAAGACCAAACTAAACCCTTCTCATCCAGAAGGCAACCAAAAAAGTTAGAATCAGTTCGAGATCCTGAGAGATCTAGAAATGGAGGTGGAAGGAACAGAAGAGGAAGAGGAAATAAGATAAGTCCAGAAAGAAAATAGGAAGGGCAACAAGGAAAAGAATAACACAACACTAGAAAAAGAGGGAGAAAAGAAAGATGGGGAACAAGAACAAATTCAGGAACAGATCCAAATGGAAATAGACCTGCAGTAGGAACAAGAAGGAGAGGAAGAATGAATTATGAGGAAACTTCTACAGGAGTGGAAGCATCTGGATGAACGGTTTATACCAGAGGACCAAAAACAAATCTACAAGGACATGTTCCAAAGATACAAGGAAAAATGAGGATGATGGACAACAAAGCAACCAGAGCAACTTGGTTTACAAGGAGATCAGAACGAAGAAACAGGAACCACAGGGAAAGGTGGACGAAAAATAGGTAGGAGGCCTATGAGTGAGACCATTCAAATGGTAGGAGAGATGTTGGTGAACTCAGGGAAAGTTGTACCATTGTCGGAGGTCTTCCAACAACCATCAAAATTATTGAAATGATTATCACAACCTGGAATATCAGAGGGCTGAACAGTAAGGGAAAGCAAAGATAGTTGAAAGAGAGGCTCAAAAAGGATAAGCCAAATATAATGCTAATCCAAGAAACAAAATTAAAGGAAAGTAAACTAAGAGAGGTGATGAATAATTTCAAGCCGCATTATGAGATCATGGGTCAAGATGTGACAGGTAATGCAGGGGGAGTAGAAATCCTATGGAACCCAGAGGAAGTCCAATTTGAAGATTGGACCAACATACCATGCATCCTCTCAGGGAAATTTAGAATTTTAGGTTCTCAAGAATGGATCTTATTATCAAATGTATACAAGCCCCATATACAGACTGAACGTAGGGTTTTCCTCCAGAACCTCGCAATCATGCGGTCCTTCTACCCTGCTTCACCTTGGATAGTGGGAGGAGACTTCAATATGATAAAATATCTAAACAAAAAAAAGGGTGGGCTTAGAAGAACAAAGACAGACATGGAAGCCTTTGGGGATTGGATAGTAGATCAAAGACTTGTGGACATTCAGACAACAAACAGAATATATACGTGGAATAACAGGAGGGGAGGTAGACACTAGATCACCTCCAGACTAGATCGATTCCTACTGTCAGAATAGATCATAAACTAGGACATTTACATTGAAGCTGCGATTCTTCCTGGGATGGGATCAGATCATTGGCCGGTTAAAGTTGAACTGGACATAAAAGCCAGCCCTAAGAGAAAGCCCTTCAGATTTGAAGCCTTCTGGCTCAGGGACAAAAACTTTATGAAGAAAGTAGAAGAATGGTGGAAACAAAGCAGTCAGAGAGGAAGAAATAAAATGCAGACATTTCAGATGAAACTAGAAGAGCTGAGGGGGCACATCCAGAAATGGAATAAGGAAGAATTTGGACATATACTCAAAGATTAGCAACTGCTAGAATAGAAGATGAAGTAAATCCAACAAGAAATAATAAATACCGAAAGGAGTGAAGACCTAGCCAAGGAGGAAGGGATCCTGTTAGGACAAATAGTAGAGAGGAGAAAACAAGAAGAAATCTTGTGGAGGCAAAAATCTAGGGTAAGCTGGTTAAGAGAGGGGGAACGAAATACAAAGTTCTTCCACCAAGCAATGGTCCAGAGAAGGCAAAGAAATAGAATTTTCTCCATTAAAAATGAAATAGGGACAAGAGTTATGCAACATGAGGAAATAGAGCAAGTCTTGACGAAGCATTTCGGGGATCTACTCATGGAACCTAATGTCGACTGAGGAGAAGCCACTGAGAAAATATGCAAGGAGATTCAGAGCAGGATCACTAGAGAACAAAACCTAGCTTTGATGAGGGCAACCAACCTGGAAGAAGTAGAAGAGATAGTGAAGGGAATGAAAAAGAATAAAGCCCCAGGCCCTGATGGATTCACATCGGAATTCTATCAAGCTAGTTGGGACTTGCTTGGCCAAGACATCTTGGATGTGGTGAAGAATCATGAAGGAACCAAAAGGTATGTACAAGCCTAAACTCAACCATCTTATCTCTAATTCCTAAGGAAACTAAATTAGAAAACCCTCAGGGCTTTAGACCTATTGCCCTTTGTAATGTGATTTATAAGATCATAGCTACCTTAATGGCTAAAAGACTCAAACCCCTCTTACCAAGCATTATCTCCCCAGAGCAAACAGGCTTTGTTGAAGGTCGGCAAATATTGGACGGGCTGGTAGTCTCCCAAGAAATAGTGCAGTCTCTAAAAGTTAAAAAGGAAGCAGGTATGATGATCAAACTGGATCTCTCAGAAGCTTATGATCACCTGAATTGGAATTACCTGAAAGAAGTTTTAAGAGCTTATGGCTTTTGCAACAGATGGATTGAATGGATTGCATCCATGATCTCTTCAACGAATTTCTCTATCATGGTGAATGGAACCCCCTCCCAGATGTTTAAAGCGTCCATAGGTCTTCGTCAGGGGGATCCTTTGTCCCCGTTCCTATTCATCATAACTATAGAAGGCTTAGGAAGGTACATCAAAAAAGAAGTCAGAGAAAAGAATCTTAAAGGAATCCAAATTCGGGGAAATAGCCTTCTGATTACCCATCAAGAATTTGTTGATGACATCATGTTGTTCTGTAAGGTGTCCCTCAGAGAAGCCAGAAGAATCAAGGCAATTTTAGATCTTTTTATGACAGCTTCTGTTACCCAAATCAACAATGATAAATCCTGTATGTATTTTTTCAACACTGCTGGAAATATTAGAAATTTCCTGATTAGAACTCTGGGATTTTGCTTAGGGGAACTCCCAAACAAATACCGTGGAACACCGCTGGCCCTAAACCCTCTGAGGATGTTTAACTGGCAACAAAATCTTGAGAAAATTGCTAGGAAATTAGCAAACTGGTCTTTCAGAACTTTGAATTTTGCAGGTAGAACAGTTTTAGTTAAAGTCATACTCCAATCAATACCAATATATCAACTTTCGGTAATGGCAGCACCAAAAGGAGCATGTGCAAAGATGACAGAGATCTTCAAAAAATTTATATGGGGAGGTCAGAAGGAGCAAAAGAAATGGTCCTTGGTATCCTTGAAGGATGTAGTAAAAAGCAATATGGAAGGAGGATTAGTCCTTAGAGATCCTTATGTTTTGAACTAGGCTTTGGGAGCTAAGCTATGGTGGAGGTGGCTAAATGGAGGAAACGACTTGTGGAAAAGGATATGGACAAAAAAATATAACATGCCTACAAAAGCAGAGGAAATTCTAAGGATAAGGGACACACCGAAAGGGTCGACAATATGGAATCTTGCCAGTCTCAATAAAGATTTGCTAGCTAGGCATGCTTTCTGGGAAATTAGAGATGGCAGCTCAGCAAAATTTTGGGAGGAGGCCTGGCAGCAAAGAGAAAGAATGAATGGAATGCAAGGCTTGATGGATATAGGCCAAAGAGCAACTGAGAAAGGAACGAATTTAGTCAAGGACTTCTTGAAGAGGGAAAGCCAAGATGAAGCATGGAGAACCTTGAAGAGTCCAGAAGAATGGATGGATCAAATAACAGGAGAACAAAAAGAGTTATATCAAAAGGAAATGCAATCAAGGAGAATCCCTAGAAGATTTGGATGGGACATCCTAAGATGGGGACATACAACCAAAAGAAATTTTCAATTAAGGAAGCATATCATCTTCTAAACACCAGAGAACCAGAAGATATGACAGATACCTGGAAACAAATATGGAACAGTAACTGGTGGCCGAAAGTGGCCCATTTCATAAGGTTGGTTATCAAAGGTTGTATTCTGACCTGGGACCAACTCCAAAAGAGAGGCATTTATGGCCCTTCCAGATGTCCTCTCTGTAATCATGAAAGGGAAATGCAAGAACACCTCCTAAATTCATGCTTAGAAGCTCAACAACAGTGGGAAGAGGTTAGGAGGCTTTTCAGAAAAACCCACAGAGACCAACAAAGCATTAAAAACACTATTAAAATTTGGGGAAGAGGGCAATTCACGAGTCCAGTGGTAAGATGGGCTTGGAGCCTGGCAGTTGGAATGAACATGTGGATGATATGGAAAGAGAGAAATCAAAGAATTTTCCAAAATAAAAAGATGAAAAAGAATCAAATCTGGGAAAAAACCTTGAGCCATATATGAGAAACTATACTTGCAGATACTTGGAATGGAGAAGATTGGGAAGTGATGCAGGAAGAAGAGCAGATTCTAAAGAAACTTAACCTGAATCAAGGGATGGTAGCCCCTTAGCTATGGAAAGAGCCTAGGATGGGATACAACGGCCCCTTGCATTTCACTCAACCATCGGCTGGATTCATAAAATTAAACTTCGATGGTGCCTCTAAAGGGAACCCAGGCCCAACAGGGATCGGAGCTCTGTATAGGGATGATTAAGGAAGAACGAAGTGGATATATGCAGACAACGGAGGCATTATGAGTAACAATGAGGCGGAACTTATGGCAGTTCGTCAGGGTTTAAAGATAGCAATTAGAAATGGGTACAATAATTTGGAAGTGGAAGGTGATTCTCAATTGGTTATACAAGTTCTCAAAAAACTAAATAATGGGACCTCATGGGACAAAGTCACGCAGAGTTGGAGGACAACCAGCTTAATCTAAGAATTGGAAAGTATTCTACGTAGATTCGAATATCTGATTATCAAACATGCTAGAAGAGAGGCTAACAGAGCAACAGATTTCCTTGCGAATTGGGTATGCTAGGAACAAGGAAGAAAAATGGATAGTATATGGCCGATGCATTCAAAAGACTCAAGATTTGAACAACTAAGTATGATTCTCAATCAAGATAACCATGAAGACACGACTCAAAGGGAGTAGTGACAGATGGCTCCCGATCAGGATGAGGAAGAGGACATGTGAGGATGGTAGGAGTGATCATTATAAGGGAAGAACGTTTGGACGTGACCGCAGGGATGTGGCTACCCTTCCAACAAAATCAATGAGTACTTGGCCAGCTCTTGCTTCAAGTATCTGGAGTGGGGACAGTGGATTGCATATGATTAGCAAAAGTGGTGGCGGTAATGACAGAGGGAGCAGGGTGGCGAAGGGGTATTATATGAAGGTGGCAGAGGGTAAAGGAAAGGGTAATGCAGATGGACTGAAGGAGGAGCGGAACGCGGCGCAGCTAGGAAGCATAATTAGGAGGGCTTGCGGTCTCGGGTATGTTCAACCTGCATTCTCTGTCTCCGTATTAAACATTACTATAGGTAGAATGGATAGGCGTCAATATTGTGAAGATCTTGATGTTGAAAAGAGCCTGAGAGAGTTTGGCTGTCCCTCTATGTTTCATTGTGAGGATCATCCGGATTTGTCCTGGGGTGGGTACCCTGAGGAAAAAGGAAATTGTAGCTGGGAGCATAGTCTGAGGAATAATGTGGAAAATCAAGGAGAGAGCTCCATGGTTAGAATAGAGGGGCGGTTAGGTAGTGGAGAGATGAAGATAGTGCCCTTAGCTCTCCACCTGATTCACATGACAGAGGGCTTAATTCATTTCTTGTACCCAGAGAAAGGATATTAGTGCCAGAGTCAAAAAAACAAAGGGAAAAGCAGTAGAAACAGAGGAGTAACCAAAGGGCAAGCGGTAAGCAAGGATGACAAGAAAAAGGCTGATAATCTAACACCTATGATTGTTGATTGTTTACAGGAGAAGGTAGGTGAAAGGATGGCAAGGTCGGGTCATGGAAGAGGTCGTGGAGGCAGAAGTCGTCCTAGGCAAGGCAACCCGGGTGGCAAGCCAATGGAAGATCTAGGAAACCAACGCAGAGGGAGACGGTCCACCTTGTCAGTGGTGTAGGAGGCAGCTTACGCTTATCAGGAAGGAACTGACAAGGACATACGTCGTATCATCCAGAATATGGAATCTAGTGTGTTAGAGGAATAGTCGGATTCCGAGACTGAAGAATGGGCAGCAATGGTTAGTGACCTAGGAAACACGAGGGGAAGGTTGACACTCTATAGACAGTCTTGGCATATTTACTGGGTCCTAAAAATCCTCTTGGCTAAGGCTTTGGAACAGGCAGCAAGGGAAATGGCGGATATTGCTAATGGACTACCAAACTTGCAGAAGGAAATGAAAAATTTCCAAGTCATTATGATCAATCAGAACAATAAATTGGAGGAGATGTCTAAGATACTGTCCAGGATGGGAGGCTCACACCCTAGCTAGGAGGATCATATGGATATCCCCATGGATATAGACCTTAAGACTGGAACCAGAAAGGCATGATTTACTTGAGGCTTACTGTTGGTTTTTTTGATCTACTCTCTTTCACAGTTTAATGCAAAATAGTAGCTTGATAGGAAGTTTTAGTTGTATAGTGCATATAGCCAGTATGGAAAGACTTGTCAAATTTTGCTTTTGGAATGCTTATAGTAAACTCAGGTGGCCAACATACCTGGTTTCCCATCGGGGCAGGTTTAGGCCACCAAAATGATGTATCGGGTCTCTTTGTTTAGCATAAATAGAAAATAATGGTACTACCTCCCCTTACAAAGAAAAAACTATGAAGTTAAGGGAATTTACCCAGAGTTGAGTGTAGAGAGAGATTCAAGACAATTCCAACATTTTAAACATATCTCATCTCATACTAAATGGCAACTATGATCCTTGCTCATCTCTGTGTCACGTCAGATGTTAATGTCAATGAGATGCTTGAGGAGGAATGTAAATGAAGTTAATGTTATGACCATAGTGTGCTCCCTTCCTAAAATATGAGGGTTATGGGGATTTAATGGTGCTAGTGCTTGACTTGATCCCACTTGTTCATTAAAATGCCTCTTTGGTTTGTCCTCTTATTTTTGGTTTTAAGTTAAAAACCTCAAATTTTATATTCATGGAATTTGGGAGAAGATAGGTCTTCCATGATCCAATTTCAATTTCCCCTTCTTAAGTAGAGGTCCTTTATTTTCCATGGAGTCTGTCATTGCATTATGAGATCGAAGCAAGCAGAATAAATCTATGTTTTCAAAGTTTGTCATTTGGAGAGTAATCCTATGCAAAATAGGGGAATAGTCTTTTTGTTACAATCTTTTCCTTTTCCTCATTTGATGAATTGCTAAAAGAAGGTCTTTGTATACTGAAAGTTTAGGTATATTTTCGATTGCAATTTCTAGTCCTTGCAATAGTGCAAAGTACTCTTTTTGGCTATTTGACGCCTGAACCAATCTCCAAGCACATTTAGACCTTATTTGTTCCTTAGGGTCAAAGATGACCCTCCATTCTCCTGCCACCCCTGAATTTCTTTTCGAGGCACCATAAAAAAATAATGAATTTTTCTTCTTGTTTAATCTCCATTGTAGAAATTCCTCTAGATCCTGCCTTAAGTAGAAATGTCCCAAGGAAGAGGGCCTGAGTTTGAAATTGCTAGCTTGATGTGGCAGTTTCCCCACCTTAATCCAATCTCATTCTTGATGGGAGAGTTCATCTACCTATGAAATTTTATATACTTGAGTTGTGACATATTCAAAAATAAGGTTGATGGCCTTATCTGCTAGTTTGAGGGGCTCTCGTGTCTCATCATTGAATATCACCTTATTCCTAGCAATCCAGATTGACCAACATAGAAATCTAGGAAGGGAAACCTAACAACGTACAAAGGGAAAATAAGTATTTCTTACCCATGGGAAATGAGTTCTGTAGTTGTCAAACATAACCTCCCATGTATCAGAGATTACCTCTATATATACCAAGGGGTAAAATATTTTTTTTTCCACACTACTAAGGAGAATGAACAATATCTAAAAAGGTTAGGAGTGGACTCCTCTGCTTCCTGACACAGCACGTACCTTGAGGGACCTTGTATATTCATTATTCCTTAAAAAAAATTATTTGTTGTGAGAATTTTTTGATGAAATAATGTCCAACAAAAAGTATTAACCTTAAGAATTCCATCCTTATCCCATATTTTCTTCCATAAATGTCAGGAATTTGGATGAGGGATATTTATAATGAGAAGAGTGTATCCTTCCTTAACAAAGTACCACTGCTAAGGACTAATTTTCCAAGCTCATTGATCGTGGAGGTTCAAGGAGATTGGAGCCAACCCTTTTAGATTCAGTATGAGAAATTGCCATTGTTGTTGGAGGTGGATCAAAAGGTGTTGGCATGACCATCCTTTTCAGCTTCCCGCTTGATCCCATATAGATATGTCTTTAAGTTTTACAAGGCATGTTTGTTACATCCATTTGGTTAATTCAAGGAATTCCTCTTTACCCCCTGAACCTATTTTCTATGACCTTAGTGAGAATTTTGTAAGCTTAATTACACAGAGAGATTAGTTTGAAGTGAGAGAAGTTAGCTAGATTAGATTCCTTGGAGATCAAGGCCAATAAATAAGACTTAGTACTCCCACCCAATTTATGTTGGATCTTCTTAAAGGAGTTTAGCATTCTCATTAAGTCTTTTTTGATGAGTAGCGAAAAGGATCTAAAAAGGTAGACGAGAAATTCATATTAGATAGGGGATTTGTATGGATCCAAAGACCATATAGCTTCTATAACTTCATCTTCCTAATGGGCTAAATAAGATGCTGATTATTTGAGTTAAAAATTAGTGAATGAAGGAAGGATGTAAAGCACCTGATTTTGTTAACGGAACCCTCTTGATTTCTAGTGTAAAGAGCTTGGAAGTAAAAGAAGGTTTCCTGCTTTATTCCCTGGAAGGTTGATATTTTAGGTGAAAGCATGAAGATGGGTTACACTATTGGGCCAAATGTGGCGATGAAATTTCAAAATTTTCCTCTTTTATTGAATTGCAGCCCTCAAAATTCATATAAGCATGGTGAATTTTGATTCGGAGTAAAAAAACCATACGTGGAGAATTATTTTGTTTTCCTAATGGTATTTTTGAGAAAAAAATTAGTGTCTTATAATCTCTCAATATTCCATTGAATGCAATACTTGTCCTTGCAAATTTCGCAAAACTTAAGAGGTATGAGTGTGTTCACGTAGCATAACTTTGTCTAAAATATGTAATTTTTAGTATATATGTGGGTGGGTGGGTGTGTGTGTGTGTGTGGTAATTTAATTGATCTTAAATTACCTGCATAAATCATCGATGAGGGCTAGTAAGCTTGTGAAGTGTAAGTGTACTCTATGTACTAGAAGTCTTTTGTTATTCACACAAATTCTAAATTAAATTGAGTTATCCAAATAGAAATTCTAAATTAAATTAATTTATTGAAATGCACATGAGAAAAGTAGTTATTCCTAGAAAATGAATTGATCACACTCTTTTACTGAAAACTACTTATGGAAAATCTCACACTCTACTTTCAAAGAAAATCTCACAACCCTTCATGTAAGTAAATCAATCCCACACTTGTAAATAAAAATTAATTACACTCACTCTTTGCACCAATTATATACACACTCAATTTCAAAAGGAAAGGCTACTATTAATATTATCACACATCTATAAAAATAGCATTCACAATTGTTTGAAATCGAAATGAAATAAACCTATGCTTAAATACATCCACACTTGCCTGAATTATAAATCACATATGCTTGAAATGTAACATCTAATTCTGCAAATAATTCCTCTGTTCTTTAAGGAAAATAAAGTTTTGTCTAAGTATAAAATCATATCGTTGCTCTCACTGCTGCTAAGCTTAATCCATGTGCATCCAGAATCTATAAACAGAAGAAATGATTAGTAAAACAATCCTAATTCAAATATGAAATAAATTAAAAATGAAAGTACTCAATCGAACAGGAAGACTGCTTAAGAAATTATATGAAATTTTATCTACTGAAAAACAAATAAGAATCCTTACTGCTTGAGGGGGGCCTCCACGAGAAGCAGGTAATCATGCTATCAATCAAACAATCAACCACACATGGAAATGAAAAGGGTCTTTCATAAAATAGATATTAAAAACAGATTTTAAATCTTCATTGTCATGTACTTCTTAACAACATTTTATTTATGCTGGGAGATTTATTTATAAATCTCATTTCATTAATTGTTTAGACCTCTACACCTAATCCTTGTCAACATAATACTAATTTTAACTTCAAAAGATAATGTAGCAAAATTCGCCCATGAGTTGCTATTATCAAAGCAAATCATGAGGCGTATATCTCGTTCTTGCTCACTTGTTGTCGATTACTATGGTTGACTTTATCTTTGACTAAAAGGACTTGCTTCCATCGATCTAGTTCAGGAGAGTAGGAGGAAATCGTTGAGTACATCAATTTCCATTTACCCATATATTTTGCTTCCTAGCCAGCACCTTGGAAGCTGTCAAACCACGAATTTGGTTGCAGAATCATGTGTTAGCTGCAAAATCATTGCAATTCAGTAGTTGAAGCAAACAGTAGAATAAATAATAAAGAACATTATCAATTTATGAAATACAAGACAATTATATACCTTCCATGTCATAATTTCGCATTTTGATTCCCACTGTGTGTGTCATGCGGAAAGAGTTAATCTTGTGGACAAAACCAACCTCCCTAGAAGCCTAAGACTTTCTAGTGACAAACAAGACAATTAAGAGCAATCCTTCTCTAAACATGCATTATCATACGAGAAACCAAGTGTTTTAGATCCTACCTGTAGTCTAACGCTGTTGTAGTAGTCCAGCCTCGTCGATCCAGATGAGCTCCTCCTTCACTTCGAAACCTGCATACACTAACAATCAAACGATTACATAACACCTGAATATCTCATAAAACAAAACATATTCAACATATAGACCAAGGAGTATATGAAACAATTCATTAATAACAAATCATTGAAAAGAATGGACTTATTTGTATTAATAGGAAACAAAAGAAACCATTACAACCTGAGCCTTGGTGTTGTGCAAGTTCCTCCCAGGGTCCAGCAAGAGTTTTCCTTTACTTTGATAAGCTCACCCACTTCCAAATGAAACAAGAAAGGATGGTAATCTCTCCTCACAAGCTTCTACAAGGAAGTCCTAATTCCAGCAGCATCTACCCTTTGGAATGTTCAGCTTTCAACCTCCCCTCCTCTGGCCCAATGCCTGTATTTATAGTGTTCTAGAGGAAGTTATTCAGTTCCAACATCAATGGGATACTCCCTCTTTTGGATGGGGTAGCTCCTCTCTTGATGGGATAAGTTCCTCTATCATAGGGATGCATGAACCATCTGGAGGCGCTCAATACACGTCAAACACTCTTCTAGAAAGCTCTAGAAGTGACCACAAGTAACTTTTTTTAAGATGAAACTCACGCCTTTTGACCTTTACAGGAGTACGCACCCATCCCTTGACTTACAGAGCGTACAAGTACGCAGGTACAATGAGCTTGGGATGCGTACACGCAGGCAAGGTAGAGAGAACCTGCGTACCCAGAGATAAACATGATTTTTAATGACTTTCTCTCTTTTTTGAAGTTTGACATGGAGAGCAGAGGTATAAGGCTTGACAAGGAGGATAATATGACTATTGATGGAGCCATATTAACTGCAGATAGTCATGGTGACAAATTCCAGTGTAACAGATTGCCCCGTAAAGTGTGAAGCCTGTAATAGATAAGGGTTTTTTATCATATAGGAAGGGTGAAGTACTTTATCATTTCGAGGATTATCTCGTGGAGAGCCCGGTCATAAACTGCAATTTTCAACACAAAATACATGTATAAGATCATATCATCGCTGAGGTAGGCATTCCCATACTCAGATCAAAAACTTTAACTAACAGACTAACTAATCTGATACAGGAATGATTTCATAATACATCATAATCATAGACTCGTGTAGACACAGTATGGACGCAGCCATCTGTTTATAATTGGTCTACAATATAATGAATACAAAACTCCTCGCAGCCTGGATGGTGGAAACTAGATCCAGGGTCTTCATCTCTACTTCCCGAATTGGTACGATTCTAGCCATGCGAATAAATGAGTCGATGTTGAACATGGTAGAAACCACTCGATTACCAGTCAATGATGTAAACTGTTAACAAGCGTGAGAGAGACCACCAGTAATGTCAATGGTTCTCAAAGTACCCAGCACAATCCATGAGATGTGAATGAATGAGTCGGTGTCGAACATTTCATGGAATCTTTCGATCGCAAGTCAATGATGAAAACTGACGTCGAAGGCGAGAAACCTGCCATTAATGCATGCAGACCTCAAGGTAATGACGATTTCTAAGTCAATTTTCTAGATAATGTGCTGATGTCGATAGAAAGCGACCCATCGCAGGCAAGCCCACAACACGAAATTATAGTTCAAGTTGAAGAAATGTTGTTGTAAGGATTGACTCAAGGATGATAAAATGGATGATAGGTATTTTGCAGTTGAATGTTTTGTTTACAGACCTCTTGAACACATAATGTCACAACAGATGGCTTGGTGACAAATGACTCAAAGTTAATATCCGAAACCTGGCTGAAGAATGTCAATGAGGTTTGATCAACTGTGAGGCAAAGGATTTCCCAACCCAGGTGACTAGTAAGTGTCGTGTTCAAGAGTGGTAGTAAGGTTTTTCTGAGACAAAAGGATATCAAATAGGCTCATTCTTCTCACTTTTCCCCCACCATTTCTGGCAAGTACCTCTTTATTTTTTTTTACAAGCTTGAGGAGGATAACATATGTTTGATTGTAAGCTCATCCTTCGGATGAGTCCAAATTAGTTTTTGTTTCGAATCCTAAGAAGGAGTGGTCCGTTCCTATTTGTAATAGAACAGGTCCTTTACTGTGAAATTTTAACGAGTCCAGTATAGGAGAAACTCGGCGTTTTTCATGTTTAGAGAGTCTGAAAAACTTAGAAGACTCCAGATTTGAACTTTTTCGTAAGTTTGTGTCTCCTAAGCCCGAAAAAGTATAAAATAATACCTAGGAGAACCGCTTGATCTTGCGACCAAGGATATTTTCATAGTTAGTGTCTTTGACCTGAAAAGTAAAAAGCGATCAAGGACACGTCGTTTTATTTCCAATATCGAATTTGAAACGCCAAAAAATCCGGCAATCTTTTCCTGTTTTTACGGTCAGAAAAGGGCTATAAGGGGACCATCTTTTAATTCCGTTTTAATGAGTGTAAAAGAAATGCTCGGCAATCTTTTCAGTTTTTAGGAGTCAGAAAAGGGCTTAGAAGATGACTCTGATGTCTGTTTTGTGAAAGAGTGACAAGTTTCCCTGAAAGTCCCTTTGTCCTGCATAAAAGCGAAACATTACTCATACCTGTTTAAGATGGGCAAAAATGCATAAAAAGACCTTTCATGGTGAAAAATAAACAAAAATATCATTTATTTATCCAAAAAACCTATAAAAAGACCTTTTACCATGTCATTTTTACCATTTTACTGTTTGAGGTTGAGAAAAGAGCTTTTGGCAAGAAACTTCTCGTGCGGATTGCGGAAAATCAGACCGTTGGAATCGAACGC
>APFE030746807.1:2943-32481 GCA_000404065.3 Pinus taeda
GATCCTATACGAGATAACAACTGTGATCTTCTTCTGAAGAAAGCTCCCCCGTCTGGAACTCCAACAACGGATGATGCTTTAAGTGATGTAATTGATAGAATTGGGAGACTCAATCTTGATTCACTCCCAACTCAATCAACAGAGCAGCCTGGACCATCTCAGAAAAGGTCCCCCAAAGTGGCTGACAAAGACACTTGAAAGTGTTCATCCTGATGAAATTGGAAAAACAGGAACCAGAAATTCAAACCGACAAAATGGAGGTGATGTAGATGACTCTAATTCACCTGTTGATATGGATGTTTCTTATGATTGTGAATTGAACTTGTCTACAGATTTTAAACCAACTTCCTTTAAAGAAGCTGCTTCTCATAATGAATGGAAAGAAGCAATGCAAAAGGAGTATGATGCCATCATAAAGAACGACACTTGGAAGCTGGTTGATCCTCCATTTGGAACCAAACCAATTGGCTGCAAGTGGGTCTACAAGAACAAGTACAAAGCTAATGGCTCACTTGACAAGCACAAAGCTAGGCTTGTGGCAAAAGGTTTTGCAAAGAAGGAAGGGGTCGATTATGAAGAAACTTTTGCCCCCACAACAAAATGGGCCACCATCCAGACACTCTTTGCACTAGCAGCTCAGAATGGTGGGAAAGTCCACAAAATGGATGTAAAAACTGCCTTCTTGAATGGAGATCTAAAAGAGAATATTTTTATGTCCCAGCCTGAAGGATTTGCTATGAAAGGAAATGAACATAAAGTATGCAAACTTGTGAAGTCCTTGTATGGCCTCAAACAAGCACCACGAGCCTGGTATGAAAAAGTAATTGAGCATCTTCTGAAACTCAACTTCAATCATTTTGATCTTGATGATGCAACTTTATTTGTCAAGAAAGTTGGCAAAACAGTTGTATATCTTGTGGTATATGTAGATGATCTTTTGATGACAGGGAACAATGAAAGCTACATTGCATCCATAAAGAAGGAATTGGGGAAAAAGTTTTGAAATGACTGATTTGGGCTATGTTCATTACTATCTTGGCATTGAAGTAACCCAACATCCAAAGTCCATATTTCTTTCTCAAAAGAAATACATTGGAGATTTTTTGAACAGGTTTGGCATGAAAGAGTGCAATCCTCTTACTACTCCAATGGAACAAAACTTAAAGCTCACATCTATTGAAGGAAAGGAATTTGAGGATGCAACACAATATAGACAGCTTGTAGGAAGTCTCATCTACCTCACTACTACCAGACCAGACATTTCATTTGTTGTTGGAATCCTCTCTAGGTTTATGCAAAATCCTTGTGAGGGACATTGGTCTGCTGCAAAAAGAGTTCTAAAGTACTTGAAGGGAACTAAAGACTATGGAATCAAGTACACACAGGTGGATGACTTCAGTTTGATCAGATACTCTAATTCAGACTTCGATGGAGACAAGGAAATTGGAGTATCTACTTCGGGATATGCTATGAGTCTTGGATCAGGAGCTGTCTCCTGGAGATCACCCAAACAATCAGTTCCAGCAGATTCCACAACAGAAGCAGAATACGTGGCAGCAGCTGAAGCAACAAAAGAAATTGTGTGGCTCAAGAAAATTCTTGAAGATTTGCAGGTAAAACAAGTACAGTCAACTCCACCCATGATTGAAAACACCTCTGCAATAAAGTTGGCCAAGAACCCAAAGTTCCATGATCGAATGAAGCATATCAATATTAAATATCATCTGATTCGACATCATGGTGAGTCCAAAACAATCCATCTCCGTCATTGTTCCACAAATGAGCAAATTGCAGACATCTTCACCAAAGCACTTGGAAGGGAAAAGCTTGAACGATTCAAAATGATGCTTGGACTCACCAACATCCCTTCAGATTAAGGGGGGGAACGTTGACACCTAATCTTCATGATTGGGAATTTTATGTAAATAAATAAATTGGGAAGGTGAACAGTCATCGGGAGATGAACTGAACAATCACTCCCTATTGTATATAACAATGGGTTACCTATGGAATAATAGACGAATCATTTTTCTGCCAAACTGAAGTTACTCCTGGCTTGACAATAGATAACCAAAATTAAAGGCATACCTTGAGCAACCTTAAAACAGAGGTTGGAGTCAATGCTACTTCTTGTGAATCCAAGCTTCACTAGGTAACTATCAATGCAGGCATACTAGGCTCGAGGAGCTTTCTTCAAACCATATAATTCTTTCTTCAACCTGCAAACATGAGTCTCCTTGTCCTTTACTTCAAATCCTTGAGGTTTCTCAACATATACTTCTTCCTGTAGCATGCCATGAAGAAATGTCGTCTTTACATCCATTTGGTGAAGGGTCCATCCTTGTCTGAGATTAAGGGAAAGAATCAATCTAATAGTGGTGTAGTAGTGTTGGGCATGGAATCCCCCCAAGGCATGTTTTTGGGCTTAACGCCCAAATTTTGATTAAATTCTTTTGTAAAAGCTTCGTGAATTGTGGGCGCGGAGCGCGAAATCATAATAGAGTCATAGGGTTTCACGCCCTAGTTATTGTAATGTAATGTTGGATGGATAGACCTACCCATGGTCCGTGGACCATGGGATTGTATAAATAGAGCGAGGCTCTAAGTATAGAATAAGAAAAAAAGGCATAAGAGCATGAGAAGTCTAAGTGATTGAGTAAAAGTGTAAAGTATGTCTTTGGGTCATAGAGTAGGGGAAGGCTCTGTAGTTGAGTGCGCAGAGGCCTAGTAGTCCGCAGCTGAGTGCGCAGACCTTTGCAGCTGAGTGCATAGGGCAGGTCGAGTCTGTAACCATTGGAAGAATCAATAAAGAGAACCTTACCATATTTCTGTGCATATTTTCCTGTTTTAATATATGATTGGGTATAATTTGCAAGTATACCATTTATTTTCTTCGCGAACTTATATGAATGTTTGGTCTAAATAATTATAACGTAAGACATCCAAGCATGTGGAGGTAATTAACTGGTATAGGAAGATAAGTAAAATCTTGAGTAATAGCGCAGAGGACGGCCCTAGCAACGCGGAAGCTCCACAGCCTCTGGTTAGGGCTGCATGAAGGCAATGTATAAGGGCGTGAGGAACAGGGAAGTGCACGAAGTGACCTGTGCGCAGGGACAAACAGTGGGACCAGTTGAACCTCTCAGACATGTCAAGGGTGTAGAAACCTGGTTCTAGCACCCTCCCATACTACTTCGGGTGAGACTTCGGTCCGTGCTCTACGGACTGTTGCCGAAAGGGCTAGTAGTACAGGGATTTGTTTAGCTAATTAACTCCAAACCTGGGTCAGGCCCCAAAAAGCCAACAAATGGTTTCGTTGCTGGGACCGGGATCTGCATAGAGATGTCTGATGTCGTAGCACTAGAATCCAACAAAGAAAGGAATTGAAGAGTGGTTGGACAGGAAGATTCACGAATTCGCGGTGCAGGAAAATAGGAATCCACGACTATCAAAGGAAGAGTGGTTAGACTACTACTTATATAAAGAGATCCTCGAAATTTTCTTTGCATCCTTCCCCACTAAGTTATACAAGTGGATAGAGAAGCTAGCATATAGCCAAGGAAGGTGTAAACTCGACAGACCTATTGTGTGGACTCCAGAATTGGTGCATAGACTAGATGTATCGGAAGATAAGATCATGCGCGCTGTCGATCACTGGCTTGATCGAATCTAGGAGGATTCGTCATCGAATTCACGGTAGATACTTCAGTTAGTTATAGCGAGGCAGAATGATGCTTCCTCAAAGGACCGCAAGGTAAGTACGTTAAATATTTGAACACTTGGATTAAAATGCTACTATGTGAAAAACGGGTTATGCGAATAAATTGATGTTTGGGGCTACGCGAAGTGGGAGAATCTACATAAACGAAGGTAGCATAGAACTAGAAATTAGCGCCTTGATTTCACCTCCACAAGGGGGCGAAGAAGAGCTCGTGAAGGTCTCGCCAAGAAGTGCAATCAATCTGATAAGGCAGAGAATTCCACGCATACCACCCCCACCCACACCACTGCCAGTTTCACTGTATTCACCCCCATCTTTTCCCATACCACGTCCGCCACCACCGTGAAGTAGTATGGAAAGCGTGATAAAGCTACCAGTGTTCAAGGGAGTAGGGAATGAAGATCCGAACCAATTTTGGTTCATGATAAAAGCTGTATGGGAAGCACAGAGAGTCATCGATGACAATATAAAGAAGGCAACGTTGGTCAGCGCTCTACAGGATCGTGCGCTGACCTGGTACATTAAGCACTCCAATGACAATTGAAATGTGGGGATCGCGGATATCCAAGCTGTGTTAAACAAAGAATTTAGTAGGCCAAAGTCAGAGGCATAGTGGATCATTGGGTTCAAGGAAATCACAATGCTACTAGGCGAGACCCTGTGGGAGTTGGATCAAATACTGAAGTGCACAATTCGCGAAGCGAACATGACGTTAACAGATGGGCAACACCGCGAATGGTTTGTAGCATCGTTAACACGGCATCTACGGAACGCCCTGTCACAACAGAGGCTAAGCACTTAGGTTGAGGTCCTGGAGGTCGCAATGAGATTGCACGAGACCCCAATACAAGATCCCAACCTGGGAGTTCAGCAGATTCACACGCAGTTGAAAAACTTGTGCCTTGAGATGCAGAGTTTGAAACAAGACAGGACAACCCGCCCAGAGATGCGTGATGAGGTATGGTGCGTAAAATGCAAGGGCCAGGGGCACGACAAGGACCATTGTACAGTGTTCGCAAATTACCTTGCGGGAGGAGGGCCAATTCCACTAAGACCAGAGGCACAAGCAGGACCGAGCGCGACGCCTGCACTATGGTGCACAATTTGCCATATAGGAGGAAAGCATGTTATAGATAACTACCATCTATTACAGAAGTATACGCAGAATTCGCAACAATTGTTTTGTAATTTCTATAGGTCAGTGGGACATGATGAGTGCACCTGTAGAAGTTATGAGTTGATGATGGATCGAACTCCTACTTATAGAGTTCAGGCTGAAACACGGCCCCATGATCTAAACACATTAATGTCGTGCACTGAATTTCAGGGGCATGAACGAGGTCGAGGTGGAGGGGGACCAGGAAGAGGTTGCAGACAGTTGATATGTTACAATTACGGAGGGCTAGGGCATTATGCCCGTGATTATAAGAATCCAACGCGGCCATCATGCTTGTATTGTACGTTGTTTGATAATGAGACAGAGGATTGTCCCACACTGATAGTGAGGTTGCGCGATAAAGGAGCACTCTAACCTCCCCCAACTCAGAACCTGTAAATGATGAGGTTTGAGCCATGCAAGGAAGACCCTAAAGTAAATATCGTGCTCTGAAGTAGAATTACGATAGGGGATGACAAAGGCAAGTAGCCTGAAAAAAGTACCTGGGTTTGCAAGGCTCCAATGAAGGAACCATAATTTGATTTGGAGTGCACTAAGGAGACCTTCATGGAAGCTAAGAGGAGCTTCGCTGATGCCTCCACTTTAGGAAGTAAAGACAGACTGGAGCCAGAAATGGACCCATTGATGCTCATTATGTTCTTGGAGACATGCATGAAGTTGCTGCATGATAGCAAGGATGTAAAGGGGTTGCAAGAACTCATAACTAGATGTGTTGGGACAGCGCCAGGAGAACCGCATATAGTCCAGAAGCTCGGGAAGCACATAACGCGAACACGAAAGGAGATGAGATTGACTACACAGATTGGGGAATATGAGATGGACCAAGTGATTCTGGACCTAGGACCAAACGCAAACGTCCTGCCAAAGCATACATGGGAGCGCATGGGCAAGCCTGCACTGCAATGGTCTCCTATCCAACTACGAATGGCGAACCAATAAAAGATCCTATCTATGGGGAGGTTGCAGGGAATCACGGTAGATATCAAAGGAGCAAGTGCGCTAGCAGATTTTAAAGTGATAGAGATTGTTGATGACAACAATCCCTATCCTACGCTATTGGGAATAGACTAGGCCATTGACATGAATGGAGCGATAAATCTGAAGAAGCGCAAGATGATTTTTGAGAAAAAGTCTCTGTGCATAGTGGTACCTTTAGACCTTGCAGAAGGATCGCGCTACACGGAGCCAGTGCACGACTACGACAACGACGATGATCTGGACTGCATCTAAAAGATAACCGTGCGAGAGTAACACTGGGTAAATCCAACCGCGGATGGCTGAATCTCATGTGAGCGCGAAAGTTCCTGCACATCAAATTTTGACGAGGAGATAGAACAATGGTAAAACCGGTTACACGAGGTAACCATGCTCAACTGTAACATGATGATGAGATCACTGTGCTGTGTAACAATAGAGGTAAGAGATCTCCCTACGTATGAAGGATTAAGTGGGGTGGATGACTTCCTGAACAAATTTGAAAGAGAAGTGTCGGAATAGCAGCGCTTCGATGCTCTGAAATGGGTACTACGAGCTACGCCCGCAAGATGGTGGGGTACACACCAAAGAAGTTTTGACGACTGGCACGACTGTAGAAGAAAGATGTGCACACGATTTGGGAAGCCTCCGATGCAATTAACAGACAATATTGTCGGACGAAACGGCCCGCGCACCCAAGTATCTAGGTGGATACAGGCATATGGTGCGAAACATGCGCGAATGCACATAGTCCTCATAGTAGGAGACACAATCAATAAGTAGGTGTGGGCAAGGCAATGGTGCGAATGACCCCTCCGGTTGGGACCACGGAGTATGGAAATACCAAGTGTGCAAAAGGATATCCATGCAGAAGCCTTTAACAAAGTACGCGAAGCATTAAACAAGGTCCACAATGCAAAGCAGACTGACTGGGACCTGCACGTACCAGCGGTTGTATGGGCTTATAGGACCGCATGCAAGAACCTAACCGCACAGGTACTGCTAAAGCTGGAGTATAAAACTAACACCGTAAGCCCTATAGTACATATAAAGCTTAGACTGTGCATGATAGCACCGATAGATATGACGGTTTGTGGAACCCTGGAAGAAGAAATCCAACAGGGAAATTCTAGGCTCCAAGAACTTGAAGAAGAAAGGGTACGATTAAGGAAGAAAAGCGCTTTGGTAAATGTGGAAGTCAAGAAGCTAGAGGACGAAATAAAGGAAGATTTTCTCAATAAAAAGACCAGGGTGATAAGATAGGATGTGCACAATCACTCTGACAAGTTTGAGGCCTATCACTGCGAATTGATCAGTTCGATGCCTTGGCTTGGACCACACATTACTAAGAAAATCGACTAGGGTAGTGTGTTGCAGATGATAAAGTGCGCGATGCTGCCCGTAACAACAAAAGGTGGGTATTTTCTAGGAAAAGTGATGGATGACAGGATGAAACTTTATATAGGTGGTACAACCACCTGACTAGCCGAGGGAAGTACAGTCTTAGTGCTCCAGGTAGTTGAAAGGAAGCGTGGGACTATAAACTATTCTCCCTTGGAGCTACGTGATGTTGGAGTTGCGCGCAGAAGCAAAGAGTCACAAGGTCCGCAACCGTGCACGGGGGGCTGTGGTGCTGCGCGGGTTGGCCAGAAAGTGACCGTTGAAGTCACTATCCACGATGGGATGCTCGACTTGAAACCAAATGGAGCGAGTGGTAAGCATTTAAGATACAATTTATGGGCAAGATTTGGGAAAATCTGCTGCCAAGGGAGCATTAATGAACCGGATTTGGGGGGAACGGTCGAATTCAAATTCAAAAAGCACTATAAATTACAAAGGGTTGCTGAGCAAACAACAATTCGTCATTTGCGAATTGAGCTATTGAGCAGAGCCCTGTTTGTTTTGTACCAAGCGTTGATTGAGCCCCTGAGTCCGTGAGTGATAGATTTATGGATGGACACGATGGCAGCAGCTGAGAAATTTATGGAAATAACATAAATGAACACCGAAGAGGCCGCACAAGCCTTGACTATGGGGGATGCTCCGGAAGGTGCCGGGATTGTGGCAGAAATTCTGAAATCACCGCGCACACCAAGACCAAAGAAGGACAAACAAGCGATGGTTCCCCTACATGTGTCCCCACAGAACCCGCTGCGCACCAAGCTGTCGATGGAGGAGAAGGGGAAAGCCATTACCATAGAGACTGATAAGGAATAAGAAGACCTAGAGGAACTTATCATCGAAGAGGACGAGGACAAAGGCATGGAGGAGGAAACTAAGCCTGCGCACCCCCCGACAAAGCTGCCAACCTATGTCCCCCCGTAGAAAGGGAAGGCTAAAGTGCCCAAGGACCTTGATGAGACCAAGAGCTCGCTCCAGACCTCGCTCCTCCCAAACAACATTACTTTTTAGGGCACACACCTAGGACAAGTGGAATTCCAAGAGTCATCCATAGAATGTGAAAAGTCTTGAAGGAGTCAAAGAGTCATGGAGAAGTCAAACAATCATGAGGGTATTCCAAGAATCATTTAATTTCAAAGATCAAAGCTAAGCACCAACCCCACCAACACACATGCACCTACCACCCTTCAATTACCATGAGAAGTTCCCTCACCTTGAGACCTCGCACCTCATGAAGCCCAAGCAGAACACCGTGATGGAGGTTACAGAATTAGAGCCATGAAATTGGTTGCGTGGAGGGGAAACGGTTGGGCTACTTAACCTGCTCTGGGTGTTGCATTTCCACCGTGCCCCAATAAAAAATTTTGTCATCAGGCAGCTGCTCTACCTGGTGCATGATGGGTGTTTGTGGTTGGAGGAGCCCATCACCATCACGACACACTTGATTTACCGCGTTACCCGACTTCCATGCAAAGGAGAGGACCCCATAGACATCTCGGAAGGGAATGTCAGTGACTTGGCCATCACGGAGGCCATGAAGAAGAATTACAAGTTGGCGAAGAAGAAAAGGGGCTACACCATATCCAGCATCAACGATAAAGCAGTGAAAGTGGCAACCCAAATACTGGCTGGTAAGGTTATGCGCAAGTGCCGCACAGACAAGGTACCTGTGCCGGTTGTAGCACTTGCTGAATAGTGCACGTAGGGGGTCCAATTTAATTGGTCCAAGTTCCTCTGCAAGGAATTCTTGGAGAATTTTCGCGAAGCTCGGGAACAGGGAAAAACGTTCCACTATACATGGCTTCTGCTATCCATAGTACTTGTGGCAGGAGAATTGCTGGAGGATAGTCAATTCCTCATAATTGACAGGGATCTTCCGGAGGACGTGAAGTAAGCTTCACTCTGGGCCACAAAGGATGCAAATAGGATCCACGACAGTAAGATATTCTGGGTGTTCATGGAGATGAACCTCAGAACTGGGATCAATTGCAAGCCGCGGTTGTCGCCCATTGTCTACAACAGGTTGTAGTGTTTTGCAGAATTTAAAGCGGATATCCATAGCATATACATCAGAGCACACAAGGACCCAACCAAGCAATGGAGAAAGCTACCCTTTGTAGCCATGGACAATGTCATCTTTAACATATTGGAGACATGGCCACCAGAGTGGCACGCTCGAGACATCACAGAGATAGAGAAGTTGGCAGCGAATAGGAAGAAAGAGGAGGGCAAACTACACATGACACAACTGGCAGATTAGAGAAGGAATGAGGCAGCGGAAGCAGAAGCCCGGGCGGTGCGGGACGCTGCACAGACAACAGCTGAACAGGAAAAGTCCGCAGCAGCAGTAGTAGTGCAGGAGGCAGTCGCAAAGGCGCGCAAAGGCCAAACGTCACCTTCGCATGGGCATTAAGCAGAGGAAGAAGAGGGAGGCATAGACCCGCAAACCGCATGAATGCAGTTGAAGTGCTAGCACCTGACTGAGCGTACA
This sequence comes from Pinus taeda, assembly GCA_000404065.3. Lineage (NCBI taxonomy): Eukaryota > Viridiplantae > Streptophyta > Pinopsida > Pinales > Pinaceae > Pinus > Pinus taeda. Next base: position 12,709 of record APFE030746807.1, read on the forward strand.
AGGCCGCACAAGAAGGTCAAGGGATCAAAGTTGTCTATTGACCTGATCACCCTAACCAAGGGTGATCTGCATGACATCGGTGAGATAGTGTGCGATGTCACGTCCGAGTCCCTCCAAAATTTTATGCAGGAGAACTAGATTGTGTTGGGGGTCCTCAGAGTGCAGCTGGAGGAGTTGCAGGTGCGCACTTCTCAGGCTGGCACCCTTTCAACCATCCTCGCATTCGAAACAACGACAGAAAAACAAATGTCACGCGCTCGGGTGACGAATAACATAGTGCTGCCAGAAGGGGCACTAGTGACAACAAATGAGGCTAACAGACCTACGGTTAGCACGTTAAAGTGTCTCAGCATCAACATGGTTGCACTCCCGTGGGAGACCTTATATGTTCTACAGGATGGGATAACTGCACTATTGCAGGCTAGGGAGAGATGCGCATTGTAAGTCCTCAGCGAGCAGAAAATAAACATGGAATAGTTGAGCTTGCAACGCCACGAAGTGGTGTTGTAGAATCGATAGCTAGTACAGGTACTAGATGAAGCTTATCAAGGCGTCCTGGAGCTGGCCATCCCAGCAGACACACCAGCAAAGGCGCGCATCCACAGGCTAACGATAGGGTTGCATGAGGCGCGGGAGGAAATGACAATGGTTCAGCTGGAGCTGAACCTTTAGATCACCGAGCTGTAGTTAAAGGCGCAGTCGTCCACCACTCCGAAAGTCTAAGAACAATGCGTTAGCACTATTACAGTGGGCCTGGACGAGATTGGCAGTGCAATGCGAGACTGCACTACCATGTTGGAAGAGTCATTTGAGGTCCTCACAAATCTGCAGGAGGACCCCAACATCCAGCGCTTAGAGACAGAGGCACGAGAACTCCAACAACAGTATGACAACGTCAAAGGAACTGCGCAGACGGTGGCTGTCACTCAGAGGCTCGCGCGGATGCAATAGGGCAAGGCACTGAAAGAACAGGTGGACGCGGCAGAGGCAGTTTTAAAGGCACACGTTCAACGTTGGATCGATTAGGCCTTCACCATCACAACAGAAATTGAAGGCAAGCTCACACAAATGTAGTGGATCCAGGCACAGATGAAGAGAAGCACTTTCGACACCCTGGTCTCGGAACACTGCATCCAGCAGATCTAGCAAGCGGAAACCTAGTGCACTGCCGACCTTGTAGCAGTTCGAGTAGAGTTGGAAGGACTCCGCGTGAAGATCTTCAGGCTGACAAAGTGACTTGAGGGCAAGTCATGATGTTTGTGTTGGGGGCTTGTTGGGCATGGAATCCCCCCAAGGCATGTTTTGGGGCTTAAAGCCTAAGTTTTGACCAAATGGTTTTGTAAAAGATCTGCGAATTGTGTGCGCAGAGTGTGAATTCATAATAGAGTCACAGGGTTGTCCACCCTAGTTTTTGTAATGTAATGTCAGCTGGATAGACCTACCTATGGTCCTTGGACCATGGGATTGTATAAATAGAGTGAGGCTCTAAGTATAGAATAAGAAAAAAAAACATATGAGCATGAGAAGTCTAAGTGATTGAGTTTAATTGTAAAGTGTGTCTTTGGGTTGTAGAGTAGGGGAAGGCTCTGCAGCTGAGTGTGTAGAGGCCTAGTAGTCTGCAGCTGAGTGCACGGACCCCTATAGTTGAGTGCGCAATGCAAGTCGAGTCTGTAACCATTGGAAGAATCAATAAAGAGAAGTTTACCATATTTTTGTTCATCTTTTCCTGTTTTAATACATGATTAGGTATAATTTGCAAGTATATTGTTTATTTGTTGCACGAACTTATATGAATGTTTGTATAAATAATTATAAAGTAAGACATCCAAGTACGCAAAGGTAATTAACTGGTATAGGAAGATAAGTAAGATCTCAGGTAGTAGCGCAAAGCGCGACTCTAGCTCCATAGCCCCTGGTTAGGGTTGCGCGAAGGCAGTGTATCAAGGCGTGAGGAACAAGGAAGTGTGTGAGGTGACCTGTGTGCAGGGACAAACAGTGGGACCAGTCGAACCTCTCAAACATCTCAAGGGTACATAAACCTGGTTCTAGCACCCTCCCATACTACTTCGGGTGAGACCTCAGTCTGCGCTTCGCCGACTATTGCTGAAAGGGCTAGTAGTACAGGGATTTGTTTGGCTAATTAACTCCGAACCTGGGTCCGGCCCCAACAAGCCAACAAGTAGGAAACTAATGCAAATATATCATCATAATATTCTCCCTCTCTAGGAGAATCCTTTAGCCGCGAAACTTGCCTTGTACTTTTCAACACTTCCATTGACCCCATGTTTGGTCTTGCACAACCATTTTGAAGTTACAACAAACTTTCCTTTAGGTCTCAGAATAATATCCCGTACATCATTCTTCATAATGGATTTGTATTCTTCGATCATAGCATCCTTTCAAGCCTATTATTTCACTGCTTCTTTAAATGTGGAAGGCTCAACCTGGATCATAGTGCTCATAACTACAAAATATCCCTGATATCAGAACGACTTCTTACTTTCTCTAAAGGTTCTATTGGCAGGAAAAAATCTCTCAATATCCTATAATGTGTGATGAAGCCATAGTCGTCTCTTCCTCGTAGAGGGATCACTTGGAGGAGAATCTAAGGGGTCCATAGGCTCCATGGGATCATTAAAATTGTCCTTCTCAGATTCTGGCACAAAAGGACCTTCTAGTATGTCCATATCATCTTATTTTTTTAGAGGAGGAAGATCTAGCACTTTTCCAAGAGAAACTTCTTCATCAAAGGTCACACCCATGCTAAAATCGATCTTCTTTCGGCTAGATATATATATTCTTAATGCTTTAGAATTTTCACAATACCCAACAAACATACCTTTCTTTCTGGTGGCTTCCAACTTGTTCCTCTTATCGTTTGACACATGAAAGTATACAGAGCAGCCAAATATCCTGAGATGAGCAATTTTGGGCTTCATACCTATAAAAATTTCTTCAGGAGCCTTGTTATCCAAGGCTTGATGAGGAACCTTGTATTGTACATAGATCGTTGTATTTATTTCTTCTCCCCAAATGAACTTTGGTAACCTTTGATCATGTAGCATGGCTCGGGCAGCTTCCACAATCGACCTGTTCTTTCTTTCAACCACTCCATTTTGCTTGGGATTGTAGGGTACAATAGTTTCCTTCTTAATACTTTCCTTCTCGTAGAAGTCAATAAACTCATTTGAAATTTACTCTCCACCATTGATTGACCTGAAGACCTTAATTTTCTTTCCTATTTTGTTCTCTATAAGTGCCTTGAAGTCTTTGAACATATCAAAATCCTCAACCTTGTGCTTCAGATAGTAGATCCAAGTCTTCCTTAAGAATTCATCAATGAATATGATATAATAGAGAAGGTCACCAAGAGAATGCACTAACATAGGTCAACAAAGGTCAGAATGAATGAGTTGAAGAATATCATCTATCTTATTCCTGCTATAGGGGAATGGCCTCCATGCTCCCAGACATATTCCATCATGGCTTTCTTTAACATCAGACATCCTAGAGACTAACTTCTTCAACTTCGAGAGGCCATCATAATGTAGATGTCCCAACCTGTGGTGACATAACTTACTTTGGTGATTGGTGTCATGGACAATTTCTAGTATTCCAAGGCATAAATAGATACCAGGTTCTTCTTTAGTTCAGGAACATACATTACAACATGGAGAAGGATGGATTCCATAGAGTACACATAAAATTTAACAAAACCAAATCCCTTTATTAGATATGTAGAATTATCACCAAGAATGATCTTCAAACCTATCTCCCTCTCATCCATATTTGAGAGGACTTCCTTGTATCATGAGAAGTGTTTAGCAGATCCACTATCTACCAACCAACTATCATGCAAATTCAGAGGAGAAGAACTACAAAGAGAAGAAATAAGAATATATTCAGGTTGGCTAGCAGCTACATTATTTTCATACCTGGAATTTCTTACTTTCTTTTGAGGATGATGTCCTTCTTCATAGTCATACAAAGTGTCCCTTATCATTTTATCATCCCTTCTTCTTCCATCGTATCCTCTTCTATCATCATTTCTTCTCCTATCATTATACCTGTTTGTGTTGTAGCCTCGGTTAGATCTTGGAGCATCTCTCTTTCTCAAATAGACTCATGCATAGTGACCATACTTGTGAGAATTGTAGCATTCAATTTAAGGCATTTCTTTTCTAAATCTTCTCTTGGATTCCTTGGATTCAGGGGAATAATTTATTTCATTGAATGGTGTCCCTTTACCTTTCTTTTTCTTATCTTGAGTAACAAATGTGGAGGGCTCCCCTTCATCATGCTTTTGAAACTTACATCTGTCAATCATCCAGGTTTCCTGTTGAGTACATTTTCCAACGAGCTCATCAAATGTTGGGAATACATTATTGTTTCTTAGTGTAGTAATGAAGGTTTACCAAACAAGAGGAAGATCTCGAAGAGTGACCAATATCAACTCCCTATTAGATACCTACTCACCTGTAGATTGCAATTGATCCCTTAAACGAGATAACCTCATGATATATGATTGCACAAATTCTCCTTTTTTCATCTTTATCTCTATGAGTTGATCCTTCAAAGGGAGGATGTGATTCAAGTTGTTAACCTCATACATCTTGACTAGCTTGTCATACATATCCTTAGATGCCTTTAAGTTACCAATATAAACAAGAAAATGAACTTGTAAACCATCAATAATAATAATCTTCTTAGCTTTGAGATCACCTTTCTTGTACTTGGACTTGATAGCAGCAGAAGCATCCACTGGAGGCTTAGGTACCTTTCCTTGCACATATTCCAAAACATTATTTTCATCCAATATGACTTCCAACCTGATTTTCTAAGAAAAGAAGTTAGATGAGTCACCAAGCTTCTCATTATCCTTGAAGTAGGAGGTAGACATCTTGACCAAACCAAATAGGCTCCTTCAACTTCTTTCAAGAATGATTGCTCTTGTCTTTTGTCTCCATGGGCTTGTCTATGTTGCCACAATCACTTTAGCAAAATTCTTATCTTTAATTAGCAATCTTTCAAAACAATAATCTTCCAAGGATCGATAGAAATTGTGGATAGAATAGTAAATGCAATGAATAAAAAGAGACAAATCATGGACACTAGATTTGGTCAAAGACCAGGGAAAAACCCCACAAGGGGGAAACACTTTTAAATTCTTCTTCTTATTAAATTTTCATAAAGTGTTAAGCAAAGAGGGAGAGTACATTGTTCCAACTCACCATAGGCAAAACTATTCAACAAAACCAACCAAACAATATCCTAGAGATGAGCATAATAGACATATCTGCTTCAAATCAAAGTTTTCCAGCTTGCGGTCAAAACCCTAGGTCACAGTCACATGAGCTAGAAACGATGCATGCTAGTGCAGGTATCCAGCCATAGGGATAAGCCTCTCCTTCATGTAGCTACAATCAATGTTTTTGTATTCCAACCTCGCAACCCCATACTAAAAACCCTAATTCACACGTGCGAGCTCAAACCCTACAATTTCAAAACTATATGAACAAATTCCATGAACCAATCTTAGACATGTGCGAGAAAAATCAAAGCAGAGAGAAGAAGAAGATGCTTGATGATGATGTCCAAATGGGGTTCACTTCACTTGTATTTATATTCTTCCAAGGGTGTCCAATTTCCCTTTAGGGTTGACCTATCTTTTTGTGCACGTGTTGGTTTTCATATTAAAAATACATTTTTCCTTAACCAAATTAAATTCTTCGAAGGGATACAAGGGGTGTTTTTTTATGAGGAAGGCTAACAAAAGGAGGGAATTTGTCCTTGAGCTGTGAAAATAACATAATATTAATATTCAAGTTATATTGAATGGTGATTTCCTTTCCTATTATCTCCTAGACCTTGTTATCCTTAACAAGTTTTCCTTTAGATATCTATAGGGACCACCCCCCTTGGTTTAGTTAGGAGAAAACCTAAATGAAGAGAATTGGGAATAAGTGACAACTCCTTCTCTGAGCATTGTACCTTAAACACCACACCTGGTGGGATTAGGACTTTTCCCACATTTAGGTGTGCATCTTAGGTGACAAAATTTTCTAGCGCCATTGTCAGGGAGAAGTTCGCTTTGACCAAGATTTTGACTAAATTTTGGTTTTAGCATATTAGATCTAGGTTCCTGTTCAAGTGGTGACTCCACTTGGTTCATTTTCTGCAATATATTCTACTATAAGGAATCCAAGTAGCTTGGTTAACCCCACTCTTGATCTTGAAAAGGTATTTAGAGTGCAATTAAATAGGCTCTCTTCTCATAAAATTATTACTAATCTTGGATAGGAAGCTCTCTCTAATATCCACTTATTGTTTTAGGGTCAAGCTCAACAAGGCATTAGAATGACTTGTTCAACCCCTGTAATTTTGCTAACATTTAGGGTTATTTGAATACTATTCTAGAAAAAGCCATCAAGAAGTTGCCTTCTTTACATAGCAATATTGTGATTTCAGCCAAAATTCACCTTAGGAATTTCAACCTTTGTGTAAGTAAGTGGTGTACCAATGCTAACCATAACCACGAGGATGTGAAGATGAGGCTTTTTGTCCTCTCCCTTGATGAGGATGCTCTGGACTAGTTCACAAAGTTTCATGATAACACATTTGATTCGTTAAGGTATGTTATTAGTGCCTTTAATGGAAAATATGGAGATAAAAGAGAAAAAGGCACTTTATTAACACCATTAGAAATATTAAGAAGGATGAGAATGAGACAGTGTATGAATTCAATAAGAGGTTTAATGATATTGTAAAAGATTTGTCTCAAGATTATAAGCCTCTTGAAAAGTCTTTTTTGGTATATTATAATGAGGCATTTGAAGTTGATACTTCTTATGAGCTATGGCACGCGAAGCCTAATGATTTAAATTCTACCCATACTTTAGCTGAAGAATTGGAAAAATGTAGAAGAGCTTACAGAAAGTATGAGATTTCGGGATTTTCTAGGGGTCATCATAAGAATGTATCCAAAGGAAAATAAATTAAATAAGTTGATCATGACACCATCAAGGAGTTAAGGCAATTAATTAAGAACATGGCACTTAATCAAGAAAAAATAATAGCAAATCATGCCAAGGAAATAAGTGCCATGGAGACTAATCATGTCACTCTTTAGAACATATTGGTGGCAATGGAAAGATCAAAAGCATAAAAATTCCAAACAAGGACAAATGATAAATGGCAGAAGAAGGGCCCTCCTAATGAGCAGAGGCCACTGAATCCACTTGAGTCTACAATCTTGTTGTTCATGTTAAATTGTAGCAAGAAAATGTTTCATTTAAATTGTGCCTTAGTCAAATGGAGAAATTCAAATTTCCACATCAGCAAGATGACTTGAGTTTTAGTTAACATGAGTGATATGGCCAAGTCACTTAGTTAAGTCAGTCAATTCGAGCTTGTGGGAAAGAAGTAGAGTTGTGCATGAGTTGATTGCTAATATATAGCAATCTAGCGGAGTTATAGTTAGTGAAACTCAGTTATTTGAGCTCTAGTCATGAATAGAGTTAGTAGGAGTTCAGTTGAGTAGCTATAACTGTTGTTAACTCACTGATCTCTTAGTTAACTAGTCAATTTACTAAAAATAACCCTAGTCATGCATGCAATTTGAATTGCCTAGTTGAGTGGAGGGAAAAGGCATAACTGTATTTATTATTCTATACTTGTGAGTGTATAAAGTTTGCATGTAGCAGGTGAGGAATTCTCTTGGGAGTGTGTAAGAAAATAAGAGCTCTTCTTATTCCTTAGGAGTAGGAATTGTGCAAGGAAATAAGAGGAAGATGGATGCAAATTTTGGCTAAGTTTTGGTTAGAGAAGGTAGAGAAGGAGATCAATATTGCAGTGTAAATTGAGCTTCAAGAATTGAAGCAATCATTGTAATTGATCATTGTCTCATCTGATATAATACAAACATAGGAGGGGTGTTTCCTAGTTGGGTTCCCTGGTAAAAATATTGTGTTCATTTTGATTGAACGATTTCATGTATTTCTATTGTATATTTTCCCTTCCACAGATTGAGTAGAAGAAATTTGTGTCTATTTTTTTCAGTCTAAATTCATTAGAAGCTGAAAATTTCAAGTTATTTCTACATGGTATCAGAGCTATTGAAATGTACATAGAAACTAGGTTCCTGATCATCTCTCAAAAGATTTTCGAATAACAGATTTGTGGTGCAAGTATTTTCTTCAGTGCAAGAACAATTTCCTTCTATGGATTGAGGCTTGAGTATGCATTGGAGGGAACTTCAAATTTCATTGCTTGGAAAGGTAGAATGAAACCTGTGTTGGATGATAATGGAGTATTGGAGTACACACGAATTGATATTCCAAAACCAATAACATCAAATGCACAACAATTGGCTAAGTAGAAGAAAGATATTGGAAAATCCAGGAGGATTGTTATGAAGGGAGTCAGAGACCATGTGGTTTCGAGTTTGTATGGAAATTAGACTTCTTATGCAATGTGGAAAACCCTCATAGAGTTTTTCAAAAGCAACAAAGATGCCAAGAATTTGGCATTGAAAGATAAACTTAAGAACATTCGAATGTAGAAAAATGAAACCATTGTTTAGTGACTATCCAGATTCACCCACGTCATAGATGAAATTGAAGGAGTAGGAGTGATAGTTCCACCATCTAGTCTAAGATTAGCACTCCTTAGTCTTTTAAAGTCCTAGCACAACTATCAGGATTCAGTAAATGGAAGAGGCAAGCACCCAAATTCGGAGATACTTTGGTCTAACTTGGTGCAGGAGGAGATTAGGAGAAACACTAGAGATGGAGTCTCATCCAGATTTGATGAGGAAGAAGACTATGATTTAGTTGGAAAATAAAAGAATTTCAAAGGCAACAAGGCCCAGGGCAAGGCAAAATCCATCCAGAACCATGGGTAGAAGAAAGATCCCAATAAAATTAAATTATTTCACTACCACGAGTATGGACATTATGCAACCATGTGTCCACCTAAGAAATCTAGTAAAGAGCCTGCAACAAAAGCAGGAGGAGATTCTCTCAAATCACAATTCAAGTTGGATTTCAATGTCATTGCTTGCATGAAAAACACAATAAGAGGGAGTGAGTGGTACTTAGAATCTGGTGCTTCGCTTCATATGACCGGAAACAAGGAGTTCTTCAACAACTTAGAGGATAAGGACCTACAATTACACATAGAACTTGGAGATGATGGCAGGTATAGCACCAAAGAGATTGGAAATGTTACCTTTAAGAGGGATTCAGGCTCCCATCTTCACCTAAAGAATGTAATGTATTTGCCTGGCCTGAAGAAAAATATATTTTCTATAGTTGTACTGGAAGACAAAGGATATGATGTGGTGTTCAGTAGAGAGAAGCCATATATGAAGCATGTTTCTACTAGAAAAGTAAAACAAATTGGCATTTGAGTTAAAAATATCTACAAACTAGAGGTAGATTTCACCATGCATGCAACTATACCTCCATGAGTGAGGTGGGGCGATGCAGAGCCTTAGTCCTAGAGTTGCAAAGATTTAGGCAGGGTCGATAGGAGAGCAGTAGCAGTTGTAGGATACTTTTCTCATGGATCAATACCCTTGCTACAAGGGCTCACAATATTCAATAGCAGAAGGATCAGTGTCAGTTGATGTAGTCAAATCTTGGGAGATAGTTTCAACACAAAGACACAATTGATTCAGTGTTTTGGATGCTCTCAATTGTAGTTGTTGTATTAGAAACAACAACAATGAGAAGGAGGATTGTTATGTTACAATACATTCCTACAGAGGGGCAGGATTTGGGTTGTGCGGAACCCTTTCCTTGTTAAGAGGGATTGTTAAATTATAGCTAGAAAAGGCTTCATTTGACTTGTGCCTTAGTCAAATGGAGAAATTCAAATTTCCACATTAGCAAGATGACTTGAGTTGTAGTTAGCATGAGTGACATGGCCAAGTCACATAGTTAAGTTAGTCAATTTGAGTTTGTGGGAAAGAATTATAGTTTTGCATGAGTTAATTGCTAAGATCTAGCAATCTAGTGGAGTTATAGTTAGTGAAACTCAGTTATCTGAGCTCTAATCATGAATAGAGTTAGTAGGAGTTCAGTTGAATAGTTGTAACTATTGTTAACTCACTGATATTTTAGTTAACTAGTCAATTTACTAAAAATACCCCTAGTCATGCATGCAATTTGAATTACCTAGTTGAGTGGAGGGAAAATGCATAATTGTATCTATTATTGTATGCTAGTGAGTGTATAGAGTTTGCATGTAGTAGGCGAGGAATTATCTTGGTGTTGCGCAAGAAAATAGGATATCTTCCTATTTTTAGGAGAAGGAATTGCGCGAGGAAATAGGAGGAAGCTGGAGGCCTATTTTGGATAAGTGTTGGTCAGAGAAGACATAGTAGGAGATCAATATTGTAGTGTAGATTGAGCTCCAAGGATTGAAGCAATCATTGTAATTGACCATTGTCTGATCTAGATATAATACAAATAGAGGAGGGGGTTTTCCCAGTTGGGTTCCCCAGTAAAAATATTGTGTTCATTGTGATTGAATGATTGCATGTGTTTCTATTGTATGTTTTCCCTTTCGCAGATTGAGTAGAAGAAATTTGTGTTTATTGTTTTTAGTATGAAGTCATTAGCATATGAAAAATTTTAGTTATTTCTACAAATCAATCTCCCCCTTATTGTAGAACTTTTGGTGATTTTCATGATGAGGCTACTTGCCCTGTTGTGAAAATAATTTGTTACAAACACATGGAATGTGGACAATGGATAGGATAGATAATCGTGAGATACATTATTATTCACAAGATGTACATTTATAATACATTGGTGTGACTTTTGGATTCGTCTTCCAAGGTCTCTTGGATTCCCTTTGACTGTTCAACTTGCACACCATAACCCTTAGCGGATTAGGTTCCAACATTCCCCCCCTAATCCGAAGGGGTATATTTGAGTCCAAGAAGAGAGATGTAATACAATAGTCACAACCAATGGTTGAATGTGCTCTCTGAAAAAAGGTATAATGTGGGAGAACTCGAGGTCTCAACCGATGGTGGTTTAAGGATGACCACCAACACTGGAACACTTAGTGCAGTTTCTGTAACTTTTCCAAATTTGGTAAGAAGATGAAATCTTCTGCTAGAGGAATTTTCCCTAATTCTTTGAAGAGGGATACCTTCAACCTAGAAAAAGAGAGGTCTACAATATGCGATGTTTTAAGGAAGGCCACCAACCAAAGGAACTCTTAGTGCGATTCCTGAAATTATTCCAAATATGGCAAGAAGTTGAAGTCTTCTTCTAGAGGAAGTGTCCCTAATGATTTGTAGAGGGAGACCTTCAACTTGGAAAAGGGAAGTATGCAACCTATAGTGGTTTAAGGAAGGCCACCAACCATAGGCATGTTGAAGGGATTTTGTGTCTTTGTCTACAACTTTGAATTTGGGTATGGCTACTCTAGTCGTAGGCTCAGGCAACAGGTTCAGGTTGTGGCTCAGGATCGCTTGATTTATCTTTGAAACTTGTAGATGACCATCAATTCCCCCCCTGTTAGATACAAGGTGAGATGATGGAGAAAAATCAACTACAAAACTTTCTAATACTCTAGAATAAATTCTGACATATGACATAAATATCTTCTTGGTTGTTGAAGCCCATTCCCAAGAAGCGATCCATCCAAGATGAATCTTTGTTCTTGTAGGAAGCTTGTTTCTGAAGCATCTATTTGAATGATGATTATGATGAACATAATGCTCACACAGATGAAAATCAAAGTAGTGATCTTTCATATGGCCAACTTTGTCACAATGTTTGCATTTGACATTCTGTTGTGGAAGAAGAGTAGGAACATGTGAAGATGAACTATCATGAAGAAATCCAACACATTGAAATTTGATGGGCTTGGAATAGTCCATAATATGAAAGGACACATTCTTTTCATATCCAAGACATGTTCTTTGCTTATTGTTGACAAGTTGATCCCAAGGTCTGATGATGGGCTTGGGAAGTGCACGATGAATTTATGCATCTGCATGCAAATATGCTCTTGAACTAGGTAGTGAATCAACCTAGTTTTTGACTACTTATGGGAGTCCATCTCAAACTCAAATAAAGGATGGTTCTGAACAAAAACAAGTTCATAATGTTTCTTACGCTGTTGTAACTCATCTTGTAGTAGTTGTGATTCGAGCTACAAAAAATTGACATTTTCTTGTGCATTTTGTAAACATGTCTAAATGTCAAAGAGAATGCCTTTCCAGTTTCAACTGTATCATAAATAGTGGAGTGTATTAAAGTATTTAGCAACTCTAATAATTTAGTGATCCTGGTCATTTTGTCAACAACTCAACTCAGTAAAAGGAGATTCAAAAACTTGGATGCTTGAGCTTGATATATTGCTTCACAATAAAGACTAAGGGAAACTCCAAAAACCAAGCTCAATGTCACCAAAATATGATTGAAACTATGATGGTGACTGCAATTTTTGAAAATGGTCACCAATTTTTCTACATTTACCTTCACAATATCAACACCTTTCAAATGGTCACAGTCCTATCAAAAACAATACAAATCACAAAACCCTTTGTTGCATAAGGGACTCTAAAACATAGGGAAAATGACTGGTGATGTCGCATAAGAAAACTTCACTCGGCTTGTACCCCCTATAAGGAGTCACATTAATTAATAAAATACCATTAATTGATAAAATATCATAGAAAGTAAATTGTCATGTGGATTTTTTGTAGAAACTTCAAAGGGCAATGACAACAACACGTAGGCACATCAAAGGCCTCAAACTTAGGGAAAATGATATGCCTTTTCCCTCTGGTAGCGAGTTTTGTTGGGTAGTAGGAAGTTCAGGGAGAAACCAGACTAATAGTCAACTTGGATGATTGTGTTGTTCTTCTCACGAGCTCTAATTTTTTTGATTCTCATTCAAATTGACATCAAAGGTAGAGGTCTCGAAAACACTAGTTATCAGGGTCCATCCTTCAACACAACATGGTCACCATTTTCAATCACACCAATGCACCTTTCGAATTTTTTATATTCCACCGAGTTTAAGCTCCTCATGCATATAAATTTTAACACATGACCATACCACAACAATGCGTACCCATCATAAATTCAACCTAGAGAGCTCACAGTTTCAATTCAACAGACGACCTTCAATACATATGCAATGTTTAAATAAAGAAACCCTTTCAAAACATTGCCAGAATGAACTAGTCTACTCGTTGCTTTAACATAGAGTTTCAATGCACCATTCCGCACTCAACGTAGGTTCCAGTATTTTATATAGCATGGACTTCAAACCTTAGTAGGTTAATGATCATGTTTTTCAAGGGTTAATGCAAATCCAACGCACAGTCAATTCAACACAAAGTATTGCACAAAGAGAGATTTCTTGGGCTTCAACACAAAACATAGGCACATATCGAGTTTTATCTGCAGAATATATGCAGGTCAGACTAACGCTGCTTGAACAAATTCTCAAGATTGGTTCAACGACTTTGACAAGTTGGCTTCAGAAGCATAAAAAGTCGAGGGTCATCCATCGTCAAGCTATTAAACACTCCATGTTCAGTGGCTTATATGCGCCAATTATCTTGCAATTTGATGGTGACAATTATCTTGCAATCTCATACACTTCAATCCTCATAACATCCAATTAAAGCTGGAAAAACATCCTTGGTTCCAGTTTCCACATATAAAGGTCCAAGATAACTCTCAAATATCGAATTCGATGCTTCATGAGTCGAGAAAACAAAATACTCAACTAGTGCGGCCTATTCACAATCACCAGGATGTTAAGACGCAAACGAGACACATAAAAAATGTTACTGCAAAGGAGAATAGACTAAGTGCTTCTACACGCACATAAATGTTTTTTTTGTTTTATAGAGGCAGATAGGAGTTACTGTTACAATTAATTCTAGAAATTTGAACCATGTGAGGGTACCAAAGATCAACAATGGTAGGTGCAAATTTACAAACAAGGATGGAAGAGTGAATATTAACAAAAATATTAGGCACTGTTGGATAATATTACAAGTGGGAGAAGCATTAAGGGTCCACTGCAGGTTGGAAAATAACGCACACTAAAAGAGAACATGTCAAACTAGTAACATAATAATGAGACATTATGATATAGAGGGTAGCATTGACTGGAAATTAATGCAGACTGAGCAAGCAAACATGCTGAGCGTTTCAATGGCAAGAGAAGATACAAAATTTTACAATGTGGCATGGGTGGCAGAGAACAATTATGAGGACTATGAGGATTTCTATAAATGCATAGTGATGGGTAGAGAAAGGCCACAAAACACCAGTGGCTCAAACAATATTAAGAAGATTAGGAATGCACCAACTCTAATACCATGTTAAACACATATGGAATGTGGACAACATATAGGATAGATAATCGTTAGATACTTTATTGTTCACAAGATGTACATTTATAATACATTGGTGTGACTCTTGGATTCATCTTCCAAGGTCTCTTGGACTCCCTTTGGCTATTCAACTTCCACACCATAACGCTTAGTGGATTAGGTCTCCAACAAAATCATTGATAGTGGAATGGCCATGACAAGTGATCAGATTAATGTTTTTGGTAAGGAATATCAGTTATTTATGGAGGATTGGTTAGAAGATACAGAGAATAATAATAGTGTAAAAATTCTCATATCTTCTTATAGCGCGAATAAATTTAATGATGAAAGAGATATGGTCAATGAGTTATATGGAGAGAAGCCTTCTCCAAATCAAATTTTAGAGATCGCAAAAGTGTTCGCGGTAAATAATCCCTAACGTCAAGGTTGAAAGCCTCAATAGAGTGGAATACATCAATCAACAAATAAAACTCAATCAAGCATGCCAGGCATTTGAATTATTAAAGTTGGACTTAGGAACATACTCGGGGGTCCTATGTTTGAAGATGTTCCCGTAGGGTCCAACCCCTCTACATCCTGCAAGATGTGCAAACCTGCAAATCAATCACAAAAGCATAGACATAATATATAATTCAAATTACATTTAGAAGAATATGTTAGATCATCATAAATAGAAATTTAGACTATCATTCATTATGTGACAACATATATCTGGAACAAGACATGCACTTCTTTATTGATGAATAACAATATGTATAGGATAGATACGACCTAATCCAGGCCGAATGTACTGATGAAGAATTCCTTCAGATATGTCCAACCTAAGCCACGAAGATGACCTCTCTAATAAATACAAGAAGATGCTAGATAAGGATAATAACCATCTCTACAAAGGAAACAAGGGTTTCCTAGAGACTAGAAGTGCAGGAGGCACGGGAAAAACATACTTGATATGGGAGAAACTAAGTATAATGTCGATATCTCTCTGCTCTTATGAATTAGGCCTAACCAAGGGGTGTATATATACCACCTCAAATTGATTATTTCAATTAGGCCATGAGACCTTGTAGGTGGGCTCTCGATAAAAACCGTAAACCCTGCCTAAAAAATAGCATTTTATTTTATTTTTTCAAATTTAAAAATGTATACGCGGGTATAATGTTCTAGAATCCACGTATGTATGCACTTTTGTGTGGGAAGAGTCACGTATGGAATTTGAATTATAGTTTTTTAATATAAACTCAAGTTTGCAAGGGCAAAGAGACTACCCAGGGCCATAAAAGAACATCATGTCTACAGGAGTGTTGAATGATTCTATAATAGATGCCCCCTAATATATGAGGTAAGAGGGGAACATGATGGCCAAAATATATTAAGTATAGAGAGAGGAGTCATTTAAAAACCTAGGAGGAGATCACTAGATTCTAACCCATCAAATAACTGTGGAAGGATTCAAAAAGAAAACTCATGTCTGAGGCAGACATACCCATGCTCAAAAGTAATAAAGCATGTCCATTGATCAAGTATAATGCGGATCTAAAATGTATTCATAAGTGTACAAAATGAGTTGAAGAATACATGGTGGATCATCAGGTCATAGCCACGAAATAACACAACAAAAATATGTATCAATATGACATAGAAGGATGTTTGAATAATGATGTTGTATAATTGATCCTCGTAAAAGTACCAAGTCATGTAAGTGGAGTAGTGGTACTACATAAAATTGGGTGCCAACATATAAGATGTTGTTGAGAATGTCTACAACATATAAAGTTGAAACGTGTCATTGATAGAAAGTTGAAGGAATTATCAAGTGAACCAAGATGCTGACACAACCCAAGGTCTTCACCGACCGCAAATGGTACATTTATAGACCATGGAATAAATGCGTTGAAGTTGACCATGTGAGAAATAATTTGATTACTAGTCATTGATGTATACTGTTAAAAAATGCAAGACAACTCACCAATAATGATAATGGGTATCAAGGTACCCAATACAATCTAACAAGTGTGAATAGATGCATTGAAGTTGAACACTTGAAAGAATCTACCAATCTGGAGACATTGATGTATTCTCAGTTTCGATAGTGAAGGAGTTTGCCACTGATGATTGTCAACCCTAAGGTACTGAAAAATAACTCTAGATGTTGTTCCCATAACAATGAGTTGGAGTCGATGGGAAAAGATCTACTAGAAGGAAAACATTAAGGCATACCACATCAACCAACATGAGTGTAACCCATAGGCAAATAATTTGGAAGGACTCGAGTGAATAAAGATGAAGTAACCACCCTGAAGTACATTTCCGGTGTGCACAAAATCTATCTAACGCATGAAGGAAATCCTCTAAACCAACTAATAATGAAAGTTGACATAGAGGCGAGGAATCCACCAATAGGGACAAATGGAAACCAAGGTACTTGACAAATCCCAATGTGTGACAATGAAAGCTAACGTTGAACACAAGGGAAACCACTCAGTCAAAGACCCATGATACTAATCAATGTTGAGCACAAGGTCACCTATAAATGATGTACATAGGGTCAGGGTGCAACTCTAGGTCTGATCCAGGGGATTAATTTAGTGGTCAAAATTCAAAGTGCTAAAAAATGCTCTAAACATATACGATTGGATAGATCTTGGCAATCTGAATCCAACGAAACTCGTTTCACTCAAAACCGATATTGTATGCTCTCGATATCGTGTTTTCGCTGATTTGCTAAACAACAATTTTTTTAAAAGTTGGGTTATAGGTATGCCCAGTCAACAGCCCGTACGCTGACAAGGCAGGTCATTGGATAAACTGACTGTGCATTTCGAGTCAGTGGTGGCTCGCCAAGTGTCCTCCGTTGATTGGTCGAAATTTTGTGGTTTTCGATTGGATGTTGGTGTTTTTGATTGAGGCCAATAGTGGAGGGACATGTAGACTAACTAGGGGTTGCCACATGGCCTCTGAAGGTTGGTTCAAAAATTTATAATGGAGGTTAAGCACCCCATAGGAGTCAAAATGGTGACCTCCACCAAGCAACCACAGGCCTAACCACTAGAACGCCGCATGTTTCTTATTATATATGGGGCAAAAACTATATCAATTGTTTATATGTAGTGCCATTGGGGAAGGGGGTTGGGCTAAGTCCTAGCCCTTGGCCACACCAGCGCCCGTGGGACTATAGGCGGAGGGGTTAAGGGGCTACGCCTTAGCCCATCCCACGGCTGCAACACCCCACATATATGTCAGTCGGAGCCAATGCTCAAACCAGAGGCCGAAAAGAGGAGGGGGCCAGCCCCAAGGCCACATGATGGGCCAAAAAATCAGTAGCGTGCGCGGGTAAGGGGGCCAACCGCAGGTCATTAGAAACCAATGTAATCAGGAGCACGACCTTGTTGGAGGGGCTAAACAGATGGCAGAGTTAGGCCCTAGAATCTTGGCCCCCTATGTGGTCATATGCACCAACGCGACTAGTTTTTTCGGGACTAGGGGCTTAATGGCCGAATTAACGGTCCTACAATTTCGCCTGTCGGGCGATATTGTAGGCCAGATTTGCACGCTGGTTCCAGGTTTGGGGCACTCAAGCCATATTTGGGTTGAATTCTAGGATGACTAACCATAGAATTTGGGAAAAACTTGTAACATGCACAACTTTCTCAGTTTTTGGCCAAATGAGGTGCAGAAAGAACCTAGATGCGGGCTTTTGATAGTGTTGGATCCATTGGAGACATCAATTTTTATGTTTGAGAAATGTAAAAGCCTTTAAACACACTTTTGAGCACTTAAGGAAAGAGGCCTTGCATTGGAAGCTCGACCAGGAGATGTAGCCCAAGAGAGGGGTGAACTCCTTTAGCATATTTTGTGTTATTGTTACATATATGCTTATTTTTTTCTTTGTTTGGTTGTAAATTATGGTTAAAATTCAATTTTTTTATGTGTTTATTAAATTGATCCTCTAAAAAAACACATATAATTTTAATCCAGGTGGATGTTGGTGGCCACCCACCTATCCCATTTGGACCCCCACAACTGTCTCTTTCAGTTTTTCAGTTTCCTTAATTATAGCACAGTTTACTATTTTTAGCAGTTTTTTGGGTCCTAAACTTCCGAAGCCATTTTGAGGCCCTAAACGACATTTTTTGGGAAATCTACCGCCTGCAATTCTTTTTGCCAAAAAATTGTCTTTTCCATCGTATTCCTCGAAGAGATCTTTCTAATGGGCTATCATGCGCGTCAAACGGAGATAATATGACCAAGTCGCGACCCCGGGAAGTTGGTTGTCCAACTGACCCCAAATGGGGCCCATAATTTGGCGTTTCATCTTCTAGGGTTAGGTTTCGGGATGTGAAGGGTTTTCCATTGTTTAAATAGGCCTTCTAGCCTCATTGTAAGACAGTTCAGAGGCATGTAGCCACCACATCTCTTCTCAGAGATAAGCTACCATCACCCTAGCTGGTTTATTTCCATCACTGTTTGTAAGCATATTTCAGTATTTTGCATTAATGAAATGAAGTGTTATTTCCGTTGCATATCTGTGTTTATGGTTATCTCTGTAATTTGTTGCGTTCCTGTTTAAGTTTGGATCAGTGGTATCAGAGCAGTTTGCTTTTTCTTTGTTTTTTTCTTTGCATGTCCCCAACGAGGTCGGGATATAAGGATCTAGGGCTTGAACTGGTCGAACCTTTGCAAGACCAGCCTCGCAAATCCCGACGGCCTCCCATGGCGGATGAGAAGAAAGACGAGGGGGCAGGAGATCCTATCAAAATCTTGCTCGAAGAAGCGATCGAGTGGCAAAGGAACACGATGATGGATAGCTTTGCGCAGATCCTTCAGCAGCTACCTAGAGGCGACGCATCGACTTCCAGCAACTACTCTGGAAACGCCATGCCCTTTAAGGTACAAGTTAATTCTGAAATCCCCATCTTTGAGGGTAAAATAGACGCAGATGGCGTGGATAAATGGTTAAATCTGCGAGAGGGTTATTTTTCTGTTCATGAATTTTCAAGTCGGGAAAAGATTGTTTTCGCTCTTCTCAAAGCAGCCCCCCACGTCAAGGACTGGTGGGAAGCCTACTACGACCAGAAGGATGAAAGCACAGGCTCACTATTTTCGGTCGCACCCACTTGGGATTCATTCCGAGATGCCATCAAGGAGCAGTACTACCCTGTCAAACACTATGAGGACAAATACATCAAATGGACCACACTGTGGCAGGGACGAGACCAAGATGTGCCAAAGTTCACAAACATTTTTCATACCCTTCACACACAGTTGGGTATCAAAGATTCAGAGCTGCATCTAGTGCTCAAATACTGCGGCTGCCTGCACAGATACATCCAGGAAGAGATGGAGTTCTTGAACATCTCCTCACTCGGCACAGCATATCGATACGCTGTCAA
>APFE030746807.1:33691-70218 GCA_000404065.3 Pinus taeda
TCTGCAAATCCGAAGCCCAAAGGACAAAGCCAAGGCGGGGTGACCCAAGACAACCCGTCGAAGCCGCAAGAAAATAACAACACCACGAAGCCGAAGAAGAACACGGGAAGTGGTGTGAGTTCCACAAGAGTCCCACTCATAACACAACTGAGTGTCGGACCAAGTAGTCGCTGGTGGCCGAGTTGAAGGCTTCCGAATCAGAAGCATGTTCCGACCCTAAGCCAGAACCCGGCAAGGGGAATGGCAAAGGGAAGCAGATCATTGATGCGGAGCCCAGCGCCATTGTTGTCACCGCCAAGATCCAGAAGAATGAGCCTGGAGACCCAGAGGAGGGGGAGCGCCTTTTCCACTCACAAATGTGGGTGAAGGGTTCACCCCTGCAATTCATTGCTGATAGTGGGAGCCAGAAGAACCTTGTTTCAGCAAAGGTCATGAAGCGGTTGGGCCTACCAACTACACCACACCTGCAACCATACAATATCGGGTGGCTTCATGAAGGATGAGGTCTCAAAGTTCGCCAGCAGTGCCGCCTTCCCTATAGCATCAAGCCCTTCACAGACGAGGTATTGTGTGATGTTACACCTCTGGATGTTTGTGATGTACTATTAGGCCAATCATGTTTGTGGAAGCGACATGCTGTGTATGAGTCAAGGCCTCACACTGTCATTATTTCTTTGGATAATTCATTATACAGGATACCGGAGGTAGCCCCACCTACCGCCACCTCTTTGATCTCTGCTAAGAAAGGCAACAAGCTCATCTCCCAGACTAGGAAATTTATTTCCTGTTTGGTTCGCTCCCAAAGTAAAAGGAAGATCGTTGCTACATCCATGACCCCCGCAAAGGGTTCCTCCATGCAGCAGCAACAACAAAGGGATACGGTCATGACAAAACACAGGAACAACTTCTCCTCACCCACAGGGGTACCACACAACTTTCAGGTGGGCGACAAAGTTTGGTTACATCTGCAGAGAGAACGCCTTACTAGAATCCATCAGATACTCAGACCATTCCGACATGGTCCTTACACTAGTGCCAAGGATACGGGAAACAATGCTTTGAAGCATAGCATTCCTCCATTCCTTTGCTTGCACCAAGTGTTCAAGGTGGACCATCGTCGACCATGCTTTCCACCATTTCTGGACACATCAGAGATTGCAGAACAACTCACAAGAGACCCACATTAGCAAAAGCTTCCTCATCTTAGGGAGGAAATCAATGCAATGGGGACCATTGCTTCCTAAGGGGGGAGAAATGATCCAGGTGGATGTTGGTGGCCACCCACCTATCCCATTTGGACCCCCACAACTGTCTCTTTCAGTTTTTCAGTTTCCTTAATTATAGCAGAGTTTACTATTTTTAGCAGTTTTTCGGGTCCTAAACTTCCGGAGCCATTTTGCGGCCCTAAACGACGTTTTTTGGGAAATCTACTGGCTACAATGCTTTTGACAAAAAATCGTCCTTTCCATCGTAGTCCTTAGAGAGATCTTTCCAATGGGCTATCATGCGCGTCAAACGGAGATAATATGACCAAGTCGCGACCCCGGGAAGTTCGCTGTCCAACTGACCCCAAATGAGGCCCACAATTTGGCATTTCATCTTCTAGGGTTAGGTTTCGGGATGTGAAGGGTTTTCCATTGTTTAAATAGGCCTTCTAGCCTCATTTTAAGACAGTTCATAGGCATGTAGCCACCACATCGCTTCTCAGAGACAAGCTACCATCACCCTAGCTGGTTTATTTCCATCACTGTTTGTAAGCATATTTCAGTATTTTACATTAGTGAAATTAAGTGTTATTTCCGTTGCATATCTGTGTTTATGGTTATCTCTGTAATTTGTTGTGTTCCTGTTTAAGTTCGGATCAAATTTTCACTTGCAAATTGTTAAAAATCTTCAAGTTTACATATTCAGATCACGTTGGTATCAGAGCCAGGTTATTGTGAAGGTTTTATTTGTTTGCAAGTGTTTTTCTGATGCTTACAAGGTTGAAGCTTAAAATAAGAGGAGAAATTTTGGAGCCAAGAACTCAAATTGTTTGAAGGAGAACAAACACACCTCAAGCTTCAATAGTTATGGCACATGAAGGAGATCCTGAAGGGATGTTTGAAGATGAAAGAACTTTCAGAAAAGTATTCTTTGAGATGTTTGAAATGGTAAAGGTTCTTTATGAAGAGAGAAATGCAAGGTTATATGGAGAGAGCTCAAAACCTCCAAAAGGAGATTGGTAAAATGAGACAAACCTCCAAAAGGGAATGAAGGGAATGGTGACAAACCACCACCTTCACCTCCATCATCCTCATCCTCATCTTCATCCTTATCTTCTACTTCTTCTACCCTTTCACAAAAACAAACACCTCCAAATTCTCCAAAAGGACATGGTAAAACTCCTTTGATAAAGCTTGATATTAAGTTTGAATTTCCTATGTATAATGGGGAGGTAGATGTTGAGAAATTAGATAATGGATTCATCGGATTGAAGTGTATTGCAGAATACAAAGAATCAAAGATGATGAGACTAAAATTCAGATTGCTTCTCTTAGATTGGAAGGTGCAACACTAATTTGGTGGAAAGCCAAACCTCGCTAGGACATGAAGAAACATGGTAAGGTTTTATCCTCTTGTAATGATTTTGTTGTTGCAATAAGAAGGCAATTTTATCCATTAACATACATGCATAAATCTATTATGGATTGGAAAAACTTTAGACAAGCTAAGGGGCAAAATGTTCAAAGCTATACTCAAGAATTTAGAAAAAGGTCTTTGATTTTGGGCATTGATTTGTCCTCTCAAGATACTTTACTCAAATACATTGGAGGATTGCATAGTTACTTGAGACATACCATTCTCATGTTTAACCCTACAAAAATAGATAAAGTTTGTTTACATGCAACTCATTTAGAGCCAAGAGGGAAAAATGTTTCTGAAGAAACTAGTGAGAGGTCAATCAAGTTTGGAGAAAAAAAAAAAGGGAAATTTAAAGGCAAAGATAAGAAAAATGTTGCAGTTAAGAAATAGGGAGAAAAGCTCACCTGTAAACATTGTTCAAAAGAAGGACATGATGAAGACCACTATTGGAAACTTCATCCTAAAGTGAGACCCAAAAAGTTTAATAACAAAGAGAAAGACAAGATTGTTGCAACTACACAACAAGATTTAGGTTCTAATTCTAGAGATGAAACAAAGATCACGGCCATGGGTTTTAAAGGTAAGGACACTGCAAGTACTAGTTCTTCAAATTGTCTCAATGATACTCAATATGAAAAAACAAGAATATAGCTTTTCCACATTAGAGTCATTTCAAAACATACCAAGATAGACACATTGTTTGATAGTGGTTCACAAGCAAATCTTATCTCAGAAGACATTGTCAAGACGTTGAATTTAGGAACAATAACTCGTCCTAAACCTTATCCTTTAGGTTGGGTACGTGAGAATGCAAAACTTCACGTGAAAAAGAAATGCATACTTAGATTTTCATTCACTACAAACTTTCTTGATGAGGTTGAACTTGATGTAGTTCTATTTGATATATGTGGTATTGTTTTGGGAAGTCCATATCTTTATGATAGGAGAGCTATTTTTCATCTCCATGAGAACAAATATCATTTGTTCAAGAATAGGATTGAGTACATTGTTAGAGCGCATAACAAGATATTGAGTTTATTTCTTATGATTGCTGGACAAATGAAGAGGATTATTAATGCTAGTCAAAATTTTGCATTGTTAATGTTCAAGCAAAAAGATGTCGAGGAACCTAAATCCTTTAAAGGATATGAATCAAGTTTGAAATATGATTTCATTGAGGTTTCTAATTCGTGTGATAAGATTTTTTAGGAGTCTAAAAAGAGGTAACCAAAATGAAATGTAATTGCAATAAGATTCTTCATTGTTGAACATTGGTGTGAACAAGATGTCGTGTTAAAGCATGCAGAGGTCAAAAAGAAAATGCAAAGGATATTTGAAAAAGAGGACATCAGTACCAAAACATATTCTTGTGGGTTTCATAATGTTTTGGCTTTGAAGAAGGATGGTGCATGGTGATGGCGATCGCATTTGGTAAAGAGTCGAGCCAAGTGCAAGGCTAGATATGCTAAACATCATTATGATGACAATGTTCAAGGTGAAGTGAATTTGAAATTGAATAAGTTTCATTTGATTGAAGGTTGAGGAGAGAATGTTCAGATTTCTTTAGTAGAAGTTTTCTCATCTAAACATCTTGAAGAATTGCAGCAAGGTCCTATCTTTGACAAAAAGACAAAGACTTCAAAAGAAAAGTACAATTATGAAGATCTCAAAGAGAAAAAAAAAATAAACAAAACCAAATGGGTTGAGGTTAGAAGGGTGAGGGAATAATACCCTCATCTAATTGTTGATTGAAAATGAGATTTTGGAGGTCTAAAAGCTTCGAATGGGGAGGAGTGATCCAGGGGATGAATTTAGTGCTCAAAATTCAAAGTGCTAAAAATGCTCAAAACCTATACGATTGGATAGATCTCAGCGATTTGAATCCAATGCAACTCGTTTCAATTAAAATCGATATCGTATGCTCCCGATATCGTGTTCTGATCGATTTGCCAAACAACTAAAAATTTTAAAATTTGGGTTACAGGTACGCCCAGTGAGCAGTTTGTATGCTGACTAGGCAGGTGAATGGACAGGGTGAGTGTGCATTTCGGACCAGTGGTGGCTCACCAAGTGTCCTCCATTGATTGGTCATAATTTTGTGGTTTTCGACTGGTTGTTGGTGTTTTTGATTTGGACCAATAGTGGAGGGCCATGTGGACCAACCATGGCTTGCCACGTGACCTCCGAAAGTTCGTTCAAAATTTTATTATGGAGGTCAAGCAACCCATGGGAGTTGAACTCGTGACCTCCCACCAAGTAGCCACAAACCTAACCACTAGACTGCCACATGTTTCTTATTATATATGGTGCAAAAACTATATCAATAGTTTACATGTGGCGCCATTAGGGGAGGGGCTTGAGATAAAGCCCTAGCCCCTGGAAACCCAGCACCCATATGACTGTAGGCAGAGAGGCCAAGGGGCTAGGTCTTAGCCTGACCCACGATTATAGCACCCCACATATATAACAATCAAAGCCAGCACTCGAACTAGAAGCGGAAAAAAGTACAGGGCCAACCCCAAGGCCACATGATGGGCCATAAAATTGGGAGCATGAGAGGATAAGGGGGCCATGCCTAGGTCACCATAAACCAATGCAACTAAGAGCATGACCTTATCAGAGGGGCTAAATAGATGGCAGAGTTAGGCCCTAGAATCTCAATCCCTTATGTGGTCATATGCGCCAATGTGACTAGGTTTTTTGGAACTGGGGGCTTAATGGCCGAATTAACAGTCCTATAATTTTTCCCATCGGGTGGGATTGTAGGTCATATTTGGGTTGAATTGTAGGATGACTAGCCATAGAATTTGGGAGAAACTTGTAATATGCATAAATTTCTTAGGTTTTGGCCAAATAAGGTGCAGAAAGAACCCAGATGGGGGTTTTTGACAGTGTTGGATCCATTGGAGACATTAATTTTAATGTTTAAGCAATGTAAATGCATGTAAACACACTTTTGAGCACTTAATGAAGGAGGCTCTTCATTGGAAGGTGGACCAGGAGAGGGGTGAACTCCTTTATCATGTTTTGTGTTATGTGTTTCAGATATGATTAATTTTGTCTCTATTAGGCTGTAAATTGTGGTTAAAATTCACTTGTTTTATGTGTTTAGTAAATTGATCCTCTACCCAAAACACATAATTTTCACTTGCAAATTGTTCAAAATCTTCAAGTTTACATATGCAGATCAAGGTCTAATCTTAAACAAATTTGTCAGAGTCGAGAAGAGCAGAACTGTCAACAAGAATTCAATGGGGACATTCTTAACTGACATAAGTAAAGGACCAAGTAACGAATGTGATACTAAGAGTAACTTGATAGACCAGGTATGGCTAACAAAATTGAGTCAAGAGACACTGCAAAATGGATGACAACATGCTGAATTCCCTTGAATAAAAGCACAACTTTATGTGACTTTATGGTAGCATAAAATAACTTTGTATAAGTTTGTGATGCAGGAGGCATCAACAAACTCTTTGTATGATTGAAAGAGTTAACCAATCGGTTAAGGAATGACTCAGAAACAAGGTTTTGGCTTCCCTAAAGTCAAACTAAGTCCCATCCCGATGGAGGAAAGACTCATTTTTAAAGTGATTTGTTCAAGGGTGACACAACTGACACTTGCTGCCATCAAATGATGAAGAAACTATCTTGTTCCTTATATATATATATATATATATATATATATTATATATATATATATATTATATATATATATATATATATATATATTATATATATATATATATTTGTCTTTTTTCATATTATAAAGCCTGAAAAAGAATAAAAGAATGCCTATAGTACAATGGAGAAAACAAGTGTCAAGGGAATGCGCACTAGTTCCTGGATCTAGAACATTCCTATGTTCAATGAAAGGTGGCGAATATTGGTCATTGAAACTCGTGAAAAAGGGTGTCAAGTTGCAAAGGCTAATAAATGCATGGCTTGATATTGCAGAAAGGTCACATTCAAAAGTGGCTTATACACTAGTCCAATAAATCCATATTAAGGCCAAAAGGGGTGCACATGGTCAATATGCAATGCAATAGTACACCTCAACAGATGGGAGCCTCTAGGGTATAAATCCATAATAAAAGTGGAGAAGAAGAAGAATGTGGCTTCAACGCAAATCCATGGTGGGACTAAAGAGGACTTCCGAGCCTACATAATATTTGTAGCATGGGAAACATATGCTAGGGAGGTTCTAACTAGGAAACCCATGGAAGGAGAGGCTCTACCACTACATTATGATTTTGTGAAACAACGAGTGAGAGAGGTTAAAAAATTGCAACATAGTGGGGTCAAACTTGTGGCTAAGTATCACAGTATGAGGTCAAGATGCAAAATGAAACGGAAAATGATGTATCTTAACCTATATGCCAATTTAGACTACAATACCTGCCATAATTGGTTAGCGATCGTGGAATAGAAACAATAGGAAAACATCACTAAGTGATAATAGAAGCCTTTATTACCCTAAAAAAGGACCCTTCCCAACACTTTAAGCAAAGGTCAAAAAGTTCATGAAATTAAAATAATAAAAATGAACTTTATAAAAGTGGGTTTAAGTTTTTTAACTATAAAACAAAGTTTTGAACTTACCCAACTTCATTCTTACCATCCAATTGTTGAGGAGATAACTTTTGGAGCAAACTTGGGCAAGCAAATCCAACCAACTTCACCAACGAATTTGAAAACCGTGAACTCTAGGTAATTCTTAACCCCATTCTCTTTCATTTGGATCAATTTTTTAATGTTTGAATTTATTTTTTGGATTGATTAAATTAAATTTACAACTGGTTATGCGTATACGTGGGTTTGGTTCTATCAAGTTGTATACAAAAAGCCCTATACATGGGTTGTTAGAGGGAAAGTTGCGTATATCACTGCCTTTTACAGGATCTGTGTAAATGCAAAACCAAATTCACAAATGAATTTTCTAACGATTAAAAATACCAATTTTTTTAGGATGTGGATCATTTGGAGAGAAAGCGAACATAGTGATATTGATAATCAAGTCTTAGAAGACCAATAATTGTTGGATTGAATTAAAAATTGTGGTTTTCTTAATTTTTTCATGATGCCAAACATGAGAGCCCAAACTAGATTATTGGAAATGATAGCCAATTATTGGGACCTAGGTGGAAGATATTTACTTCATCATAGGTCTCTCTAGGAGGGGAGAAGCAGTTAATTTGAAGGGCAGGGCCAGCGGGGGCCTAAATATTAAAGAGAAGGCAACATATTGGCCAATTCACTTGCAGTGGAAGCTAGCACCTTTAAACCTCCACAACATCCAAAATTGAGGTATGAAGTAGAAATCAGAAATAGGCCTTCTATTCTTGACAATGTGAAGTAATGGTATATATTTGAAGATGAAGAACAAATTAAAATAGTTTTTGAGGTCATTGGAGAGTTTTCCAATTCGAAAATTGATCAGGAAGAGGAAACCGAGAATGTTGAAGAAGAAGAAGTTAAAGATGAGTTAACTTGGAAAGATTCTGTTATAGATCACAAAATCGTGCAACTGAAAGGTAATGTAATTCCTAAAGGCCTAGTTCCTTTGGAGGGACTGTTTGATTCATATGATGTTCATGTGAATGTTAGCAAGAAAATTTGGGAGGATGACATTGAAGATTCTAATATTGGCACTGAACATCAACCTAAGCTTGTGAAATTGGCAAAGGGTATTTCAAAAGATTATAAACACAGATATGTTGATTTGTTTAAGAAGTATTATGATGTTTTTGCTTGGTCTTATCAATAACTTAAAACATGTGATAAAGACATTATACAACATAAGATTCCACTTAAGCCAGGGTTCAAGCAATATAAGAAGAAATTGAGACAAATTAATCCTTTGTTGCTTCCCTCAATTAAAATTGAATTGAAGAAGTTAATTCAGGAAAAAATAATTGTGCCATTAAGATATTAGATTGGGTAGAAAATATGGTTCCCGTGAGAAAAAAGAATGGAGAAGTCAGGTTATGTATATATTTTCCGAATTTAAACAGAACATCATTAAAGGAAAACTACCCTCTTCCAAAGATGGATCATATTTTGCAGAAAGTCACGGGATCTTCAAGGTTATCCATGATCGACGAATTTTTTAGGATATAATCAGACAACATTCCATTCAGATGATCAAAATAAAACAACTTGCACAACATCATGGGGAACCTTTATGTATGCAAAGATGCCATTCATTTTGATGAATGGAGCTACATTTTAGTGGGCTATGAATATAGCCTTTGTTGGAGAAAAAGTCTCATTTTTCTCTGAGAGAAGGAAAATTATTAGGACATATTGTATCAAAAGAGGGAGTCATAATTGATCCAAAGCATGTGGAATCAATAAGCAACATACCTATCCCCATAAACAAAAAGGAAATTTAGATTTTCCTAGGCATAATAAACTTTCGTGGGAGGCTTATTCCAAACTATGTAAAAATTGTAAAATGAATTATTGATATGTTGAAGAAAGACACATAGGTTAGATGGACTCGAGAATCCATAAATTATTTTACAAGGATTAAGAGGGATTTTAGAGAAGATCCCATTTTAGTAAGTCCTAATTATCAAAAACCATTTCAAAATTTCTCTTTTGCCTCTCCTTCTATAATTGTAGTTGTACTTTTGCAAAAGAATGAAGATAATAAGGAGACACAAATTTCATTTGTTGGGTGTGGAGCCTAATTATCTTCTTTATTCAGAGGTGTCACAGCATTGGACCCCAATTCGTAATGTGGTGGCAACACCACCTGTAATATTTTCACTGCAAGGGGGGTCCAGGGGGGGGTTCTGCAATTTTTGGGAGCCCCCCCGACGAGGGATCGAGGGAAGCACCCTCGAAGCTAAAAATTGATGCAAAATTTCCTTATAAAATGTTGTAATTTCGTGGTCAATCTGGGCCGTTCATTGGGCGGAGATCTGACGGTAGAAGTTATGTTTAATTTAGGGTTTTTTGCCATATAAGGGAACCCATCGATATATATGAGGGAATTATATTGCATCTATGTAGATCTGTATTCTGAGTGAGAAAGAGAGAGGAGATTGTGTGAGAGCGAAGAGGGAATTACAATGGATTTGCTATAGGTTGTATCTCTTCATTTTGCTGGATAATATAAAAGGAAGGGCTGGCTATTTCTCCACGGATGTAGCCCAAATTGTGAACCACGTATATCTGTGTCTCTCTTGTTTTATGTGTTTTCTGTGTTTATATTTTTGCAATACATTTTATGTGTTCCATTGCTTTGTAATATATAATTTTCTAACAACTGGTATTAGAGCCGAAGGTATATTTGGCTGATAAAATCGTAGGAGAAAAGGGTTCTTGGTTTGAGTAGGAGCAATGGTGAAAGATGGTAGGTTTAGGGTCGAAAAATTTAATGACCAAAACTACCAGTTGTGGAAGATGCAGATGGAATATTATTTGTACTAGAAAGATCTGTACCAACCATTGAGCAGAAAGGCAAAGAAGCCGACGAGTATGATAGACACAGAATGGGATATTCTCGACAGAAAGGCACTTGGAACAATACGGTTGTGCCTAGGGGCATCGATAGTGTTTAATATTTCAAAGGAAACAACAACAGAGGGTTTAATATTAGCATTGGCCAAACTATATGAAAAACCCTTAGCCTCAAATAAGGTATTTATTATGAAGTGTTTATTTAATATGAAGATGTTAGAAGGTGGATCTGTTGTTGATCATTTAAATGAATTTAATACAGTTACCAGTCAGTTAAGTTTTGTAGGGGTAACTTTTGATGATGATGTTAGGGCTCTATTATTTCTATGCCCATTGCTAGATGTTGGAATGGTTTAGTTATGGCCATTAGTAACTCTGTCTCTGGATCTAGTACTTTAAACTTTGATGATGTTGTCGATGCAATCCTTAGCGAGGAAATGTGACAGAAAAACTCTAGTGAGACATCAGGTAATGCTTTGATTGCAGAGACTAGGGGAAGAAAAATGGAAAGAGGAAAGAGCCTAGGATATCGCAGTAAGTCAAGGAAAGGTAGATTCAATTCCATATCATGGATAGTGTGCTAGAAATGCGGGAAGAAAGGACACCTGAAGAAAGACTACAAGTCTTAGAAGGGAAAAGAAGGAGATATGCACCAAGAAAAAAATCATGAAGTGAATGTGACATGTGATGTGTTGCAAAATGCTTTGATTCTTTCATTAGAAAATATTATTGATGCCTGGGTGGTAGATTCAAGGGCCTCATTCCATGCCACACCTGATAGGAAACATTTTCATGATTATGTTCAAGGAGATTTTGGATAAGTTCGATTGGGTGATGATAAACCTTGTAAAATCATTGGAATGGGTACAGTTTTCATAAAACAATGGAATGGAAATCAATGGCTATTGAAGGAGGTAAGGCATGTCCCAAATCTGAAGAAAAATCTAATTTCAACAACATAGTTGGGAGGTGAAGGTTGTGTGACTACTTTTTCAGATAAAACCTGGAAGGTCACTAAATGATCCCTGGTAATAGCGAAAGGAGAAAAGGTTGGTACATTATATTTATGCAATTGTATTTCTAATTCTGTCAATACTTTAACCTCTACAGGAGAAGATACAACATTGTGGAATCATAAGCTTGGGCACATGAGTGAGAAGGGGATGCAGATTCTTCACTCAAGAAATTTGTTGTCACGTTTGAAGCATGTTGATTTAAAATTCTGTGAGAATTGTGTCTATGGAAAACAAAAGAGAGTCAGATGTCTCAGAGTTGGGAAAGAAAAGAAGAACGAAAAATTAGAGCTTGTGCATACAGATGTATGGGGACCTGTGTAGGTATCCTCTCTCAATGGCTCTTGTTATTATGTTACTTTTATTGATGATGCAACCAGAAAAACATAGATTTATTGTATTTGAAATAAATCTGATGTATTTGATACTTTCAAGAAATGTAAATCTTTGGTTGAAAATGAGACAAGAAAAAGGTTGAAGTGTCTCAAATTAGACAATGGAGGTGAATATTGTAACAAAGAGTTTGATAGGTACTATTCAGAGAATGAAATTTGGAGAGAGAAGACAGTTCCAGGAACACCACAAAAAAATGGTGTGTCAGAAAGGATGAATAGGATAATCATGGAATGTGCAAGGTGCATGTGATTACATGCAGGATTACCTTTACAATTTTGGGCAGATGCTGTAGATACTGCTATTCATCTAATAAACAGAGGGCCTTCAAGTTCTTTGGATGGTAGTATTTCAGAGGAGGCATGGATAGGTACAAATCTAAACTACTCATTTTTAAATACTTTTGGCTGTGAAGCTTTTGTCCAAATTAACAAAGAAAATAGAGTAAAGCTTGAGGAAAAATCAAAGAAATGTACCTTTATTGGATATGGTGTTAATGATTTTGGTTATCGCTTTTATGATTATGAAAAACACAAAATCATTAGGAGTAGAGATGTCATATTCAATGAAAAGGTTTTGTATAAGGATCAGCTGCAGGAAAAGAAATAGGAAAAAGAAAACAAAGTATACACAGTGCTTGATGAGATCATAGAAAAAGTGAAGATGCCTGAAAATCACAATGATCAACAACAAGAACAAATACAACAACCACAATAGCAACAAGCACCTCAAACACCTGAAAGTGGTGTTAGAAGATCTACCAGGATAAGTAGACCCCCTGAATGATACTCGCCTTCATTATATTATGTATTGTTGACTGATTTTGGGGAATCAAAATGTTATGAAGAAGCCGTGCAGGTAGAAACCAAAAATAAGTTGGAGAAAACCATGAAAGAAGAGATGGACTCCTTAGCACATAACCAAACTTGGGACTTAGTCAGGTTGCTTGTAGGTAAAACAACATTGCAGAATAAATGGGTTTACAAGTTGAAGAAAGAAGATGGAGGTAGAAAAAGATATAAATCTAGACTTGTGGTGAAGGGGTTTGCACAGAAAAAGGGTATATATTTTGATGAGATATTTTCTCCTGTTGTTAAAATGACTTCAATTAGAATTGTTTTAAGTCTAATAGTAGCTGAAGATTTTCATCTTGAGTAGTTAGATGTAAAGACATCATTTCTCCATGGGGATTTGGAGGAAGAGATATATATGAATCTTCCAGAAGGATATGAGGTAAAAGGGAAGGAGAAACTAGTGTGTAGGTTGAAGAAGAGCTTGTATGGCTTAAAACAAGATCCAAGGCAGTGGAATCTAAAATTTGACAGGTTTATGTCTAAACAAGGTTATACTAGATGTCACTCTGATCATTGTGTTTATCTCAAAAGGAAAAATGATGGCATCTATATTATATTGTTATTGTATGTAGATGACATGCTTGTTGTAGGTTCTAACATGCAGGAAATAAATGTGCTCAAAAGAAAATTGGCGAACTCATTCGCAATGAAGGATTTGGGTTGCTGACAAAACAAATCTTTCGTATGAGAATAACTAGAGATAGGAAGAATCGAAAATTAACATTGTCTCAGGGTAAGTACATAGGAAAGGTGTTGAAAAGATTTAATATGCAAATGCAAAACCAGTTAGTATACCTTTGGCTAGCCATTTCAAACTAAGTAAGGAGGTGTGTCCCAAGACTCAGGAAGAAATGGATTATATGTCTAAAGTTCCATATGCATCAGCAGTTGGAAGCTTAATGTATGCAATGGTCTGCACAAGGCTTGATATTGCACATGCAGTGGGAGTTGTAAGCAGATACATTAACAATCCAAGAAAAGAACATTAGATGGCAGTGAATTGGATTCTCAGGTATTTGAGAGGTACCACAAATCAAGCATTATGCTTTGGTGGTTCAATCATTTATCTACAGGGATATGTTGATGCATATATGGCGGGTGATAAAGATAATAGGATGAACACAACAGGGTATGTGTTTACCGTAGGTGGAACAACTGTCACTTGGGTTTAAAAACTTCAAAGTGTTGTTGCACTCTCAACAACGGAAGCAAAGTATGTTGATGCTACAGAGGCTAGTAAATAAATGATTTGGTTACAAAGATTTCTGGATGAATTAGGTAAGAAGGAGTTGGGCAGGTTATATAGTGACAACTAGAGTGCCATACATCTTGCAAAGAACTCTGCATTTCATTCCAAGACAAAACATATATAGCTCAAGTATCATTTCATACGGTCAGTGTTGGAAGATGGACAGTTAAAGCTGGAAAAGATACAAACTAGCCATAATCCTACAGATATGTTAACAAAAGTTGTTACCAGGGAGAAACTGAGATTTTTCTCGATTTCAATTGGTCTTAAAGTATGATGATGAAGATGAGAAACAACCAGGTCCAAAGTGGAGTCATTGTCCAACAAATGAAGTAGCGATGGAGTTTCTATAATCAATCTCCAAATGGAAGATTGTTGGGTGTGGAGCATGCTTATCTTCTTTATTCATAGGTATCACCGCATTGGACCCGAGTTCGTAATGTGGTAGCAATGCTGCCTATAATATTTGCGCTACAAGGGGGGTCCAGGTGGTGGGCAGCTGTGATCTTTGGGAGCGCCCCCCCCCCCCCGGCAGGGGATCAGGGCAGCACCTCCGAAGCTAAAAATAGATGTAAAATTGCCTAGTAAAATGTTGTAATTTCGTGGCCAATATGGGATATTCATTAGGCGGAGATATGATGGTAGAAGTTATGTTTAATTTAGAGTTTTTTTCCCTAGAAGGAAACCCCTCACTAAATATGAGGGAATTGTATTTCATCTATGTAGATTTGTATTTTGAGTGAGAAAGAGAGAGGAGATTGTGTGAGAGCGAAGAGGGAATTACAACGAATCTGTTGTATGTTGTATCTCTTCATTTTGCTGGATAATATAAAAGGAAGGATTGGATATTTCTCCGTGGACGTAGCCCAAATTGGGTGAACCACGCATATCTGTGTCTCTCTTTTTTTATGTGTTTTCTGTGTTTATATTTCTGCAATATATTTTGTGTTCCATTGCTCTGTAATATATAATTCTCTAACAACATTCTTTAGCCAACTGCTAAGGGATTTTGAATTAAAATATAATAGTTTAGAGAAACAAGCTTATTCTCTTGTTGATGCCTTGAAAGAATTCAAAACATACATTTTACATACTCATATTACTGCATATGTACCAAATTCAGCTGTCAAGGATGTTCTGACACAAGGGGACAATGAGGGAAGAAGGGGAAAATGGATAGATAAGATACAAGAGTATGGAATGGATATTAAACCAACAAAACTAATGAAAGGGAAAGGTTTGGCCAAAATATTGACAGAAGAAAACTACCAGGCAATGGGGATTAATCTGCTAGTTGAAATTCCTGAATCAAATATTATTGGTGAGGGAAGTAAGTCAAATGAGCAAGATAACAAGATTGCCTATCAATATCTAAGTTTTGATTGGTATAAGAACATTATCCATTATTTGATATATCTTAGTTGTCCATCGAATTTTTATAGAGCAAAGTATAAGGCCTTGAGAATGAAATCTCAAAAGTATGTTATAGTAAATGGTCAATTATATTGCAGAGATCTTGTTGATGTTTTGCTGCTATGTCTAATAGAGGAGGAAATGAATGAATTATTAATGAATATCATGGGTGTGTTTGTGGGGGTCATTACAACTAGAGAGTTACAACACACAAGATATTGAAGGCTAGTTTTTACTGTCCAACTCTTTTTTCTGATGTTTATAGATTGGTCAAATGCTATAAAGAATGTTAATTTTTTGTCGAAAAGAAGAAGTTGGCACTACTTCCATTAATCATATTATTTGTAGAAGAACCTTTCAAGCATTGGGGGTTGGATTTCATAGGGGAAATGAACCAACCGTCTAGTGAAAAACACAAGTGGATTATGACAACCATTGATTATTTTACCAAATGGGTGGAAGTTATTCCAACCAAAAACACAATAGGTTAAGTGGTGATCAATTTCCAGGAAGAAAATATATTTACAAGATTTGGTTTTTGATGAGCACCAGTATTGCAGCCAGAATGCTGCAACTCCTGGAGCTACCAAATTTACTTTATCAACTCGGTGTTCATACAAACTTGGAGGTGACACTGCTGTATACACAAGTAAATGTGATGGGTATGATCTTTGTCACTTCTAATCTGGCGATAGGCAACTAAGGTTTTTTAAACTAGACTTCTATTGATTCAGAAGAAGCTTTATTACCAACGAGGAAAAGATAAATCTACACTAAAAGAAATATTGTATACTACAGTAAGGGAACATACTGAAATCAAATGCTTAAACACACCATTTTTCTAACTAACTTCTAAGAGTCTTTGCTTCAAAAGAATGCTAAGTTAACATGTATGCAATCCTATTGTCCTAAGCATGCAAATTAAAACATCAAACATTCTATTGTTGTGCATGTAAATGAATAAAATAACTATGTTTTTCTTTTTGTCTTTTTTGTGTGAAAGTGTGAAAGCTAACTTCTTTTTGTGATGTGGCAGGTGGCTTAGGGATGATGGTGAATGGTCAGAAGGCTTTGGAGACAAGTAAGTGTCCTTTTCTAGCTTTCTAGGGGATTTTTCCACAATTCATCCTCAAAACATGCCACTACAGGCCAACCTACAGGATGTCCTAATGCGCTCTACAAGATGTCTTGAATTCCTTCATGATCCCTATATTCCTACAAGATACAACCGAGAGAAAAAGGAGGGACCTTGAAGGTCTTGGAAGGCTTAGGGAAGGTGGATGGTAGATCGAATGAGGCAAGGGAGTGCCTAGGACCACTTCAGGACTCAACACCAGAGTTGGGAGATGGCTGGATTTGCTCAACAAGCTTGGAGAAGTATTCTTGTGAAAAGATGAGATTTGTGAGAGTTTTAGTGAAAGAAAGGAATGATCATGGATTGATGAAGTTGGGATGAGTTTGCTAATAATGAAATCTCTATGTACTACTGAAACGCCTGCACTGTATCAACCATTGACATTTATCCCTAAGTCATGTAAATAAGAAGGATTCTAATTAAGGAAAACCGAATTTCATGAGCTAGTTTCCTACTTCATGCATGAGGGAAAACTTGTAGAATAAGATGAAACCTTGATGATATCTGAAGTAACACTGAAGATAGAAGAAGTGATAACCAAATCCTATTCTTGCAAACTAATCAAATGGTAGCCTAAGTACATAATACTCTAAATTCCATGAGAAACTAGAATTCTGTCTTTTTGGGGTTGCATAGGAGTTCTTTCCTCAAACCATGATCCCTGAAAGGAGTGAGGCCAAATCCACCTACTAAAAACTTTGTGATGTTCCTTTATCTCTTCTAAGTTATTGCTGAAGTAAATCACAAATGGAAGCAAACTAATCAAATCCAAAACTACTTGCAATGAAATAATGCTAATGACAATTCAACTATGAAATCAACTAAACATATAAATACAAGAAGAGGAGCCTCTGCTGCTAGGGTTGGGCCCTAACCCAATAGATTCAACCCTTTGAGTCAACTCAGTGCTGGATCAAGGAAATTCTCATTTTCATTATCAAATCAGAACATTACATAACAATGTCTTCCATAAGTCTTGAACTCGAAAATGGCTAGTGTTTTACAACACAAATTTGAATCCTACTAAGGCTCTAGGCCTGTTTATTTATACAAATAATGCCTCCAATGACTTCCTTAAATCTAGGGAGGCTCGACTCCCAAACTTGAGATAAGCTAGCTCTTTAACTGTCACTTGCTTGGCTGCAGTTTGATCTCCATGACTTGGTTGCTTGTACTCCGAGCTAGTGTGATTGATGGAGGAATATTAGAATGAGTGAGGAGTAAATGAGGAGGATCTACCTCCTACAATCTCTCCTCCTTGTCTCATTCGAGTTTCAGCCCTTAATTAGCCAAAATTTCCATAATTTTCTCAAAAACCTGCAATCAATTCATATTAGTCCACTAGGCATAATATCTCACTTTGACTCATCTCATTAAGAAAAATACAACCAAAATATGTAATAAATTATGAGAATAGTTGATTTGACTAAGTGAGGATGTGGGTTAAGGTCCATATAATTACCCAATGATGAAGCTCATCATCACTCCCCACTGAAAGTGTTTCTCATCCTTTGAGAAACTCTATATCCATGTCTTTCATTGCTCTAGTGGCCTCCTTGACATCCCATGCTTCTGCTGTAATTTCCTCTTCCTATGCATAGAATCATGCCTTCCTTTCTATCTCCTTCCACTGCTTTCTTTCTTCCTCTTCCTTCCTTCCTTCCAAGATTCCTAAGAGTAGTGGTGGACTAAGTCTCAAGCCAATCCAATTGACTTTGATGCTTTGGAGAGCTTTCTTGTACATGGGTGTCCTGTTCAACACTTCTCTCATTCTATGATGAGAATGGTACTCTCTAATTTTCAAGCTGTAGGGCAGAGTGTTCCATCTCCTTTAGCAAGCTTTGCATGTTGTAGGTTTAGTAGAGTTTCCTATAGGATTGCCTCTTCTTCCTCTAGGTCCTTCTGTTACTCCCGTAGGAGACTTTTTCCTTTGGATGAGGTAGATCTAGTGACAGGCCTCCTAACTTAAGTGGTAGGAGATTTGGGAGAGGCTTGTCCTAATGATTTTTCTCCTTTATTTTTGATGAGCCTCGTAAATGGGTAATTATATGGGCTCATTTTACCTCCTAACCTAGTCAAATCAACCATTCTCTTAGCTTATTATATGATTTTCTGATTATATTTATGCTTATAGAGTGAGTTGAGTTAGTTATTGTGCCATGTGGTCTAATATGTATTTAATGCAAATTATTGATGGATTTCGAGGTCAAAGTCAAGGATTCAGTGGACAAATGGAAGCAATAACATGAATTGGCTAGAGGAGAGGACTTATAGGAGGGAATCCCCTTCATTTATTACTCCTCACTTCGAATTTCCCTTCATTTAGCTCGGAGTACAAGCATTTGAATCATGCACTAGAAGGCAGCCGAGCAAGTGAAGGATGAATGATGATTATTTCAAGTTTTGGGAGCCAAACCTCCCTGATTTTAAGGAAGTTGTTGGTAGCTTCATTTGTATAAGTAGAGGCCTAGGGCCTCACTAGGGTCAGATTTTTTTGCTTATGTAAACTCTGCAAAAATTTCGAGCTTAGTATTTTTGTGACAGTTTCATGTAATCTTGCTATTGTTTTGAAAATAAAGATGGAATCCTTTTTGAGCTAGCACTGAGTTACCTCTGAGGGTTGAAGCTCTTAGGTTAGGGCCCAATCCAAGCATCCAAGCTCCTCTTTAATTGTATTTGTAAGCCTTGTTTCAGTTTGT
This sequence comes from Pinus taeda, assembly GCA_000404065.3. Classification (NCBI taxonomy): domain Eukaryota; kingdom Viridiplantae; phylum Streptophyta; class Pinopsida; order Pinales; family Pinaceae; genus Pinus; species Pinus taeda. Next base: position 52,543 of record APFE030746807.1, read on the forward strand.
AGATTAGTTTGTTGTTAGATGAATTTCTCTTATGGTTAAGAATAGGTTGCTTTTGATGATTTAGTAGTTTTCTTCCATTTTTGCTTTCTGTAGCAGGTTAAGCAGTGATAAAGAGAAGATTCAAAAGGCTAGAAATAGTGCCTTGGCCTCTCTTCCCCCCTCTGGGACCATGATTTGAGGCAAAGACTCTCTTGTTGCCCCTAAAACACAGATTTTCCTCTTTCATAGGACTTCTAGTGTTTGCAGCTTTTTAATAGTCCAACTTTGCTTTGCTTTAGATCTTCTTCATCATGCTCACTTCCTAATTTGCAATAGTCTTATTTCATGCTTTCCTTTCCTACAACATTTCTCATCATTTCCTTTCATAGATCATAGTTTAGACCATCTTTATGCAAAACTCTGTTTTTCCTAAATGCATTCATTTCACTTGTTTCTTGATTTCCTTGGTTGACTATCAGTTTCTATGTAGTAGATCTCTTCCAGTAGTAGGCCAACTTATCAGCAATCACACCCTCCATCTGATCCATGCCTTATAGGTCTCCCAAATCTCACCTCAATTCTGCTCTAGTTTCCTGCATTTTCCCATAGAACTACTTCCTCTCTCCTTGAGAAAGCCCAATCACATTTCTCTCTCCTGGCGATTCATGGTAGACCTTAGGTGCCCTAACACCTCATTCCAACATTCATCCACCTTTTTCACCCACTCTCACACCCTCAAAACAATGAAAACTGCTCTCGGCCTCCTTTTGTAGGCTTCCTGTAGTTTCCTTGTTTTCCTCCTGTAAATTTTCCTGTAGGCTTTCTTTTGAAGATTGAGCGTGGGAAAAGCCTCCAAAAGGCCACCTGAGACCTCCTAGGACCCATCCACACCATCCTACATCCTCTCAAGTCCCAAAACCACCCTTCAACACCACCTATTCGCTGCTACACTCACACACAATAAATTACATGCATGTCAAATTCACATAAAAATACATAAAAATCCAAAAATATGTTTTTTGCTTATTTACTTTCAGAAATAGCATAGTTAGATGTTGTTTACTTCCTTGAGTAGGTGATGGCATTCCTTTCATGGTTTTCATAGTGCTTTCTGCAAAAGTAGAATTAGTTGGTTAATTAGGGTTTACTAGGTTTGCTTTACATTTCAGTCTGTCTCCTTTCTGCAGTTAGAATAGCATATTTAGAGCAATCTTTCTTTTATTTCATCATATATAGAGCTTCTTCTGGAATCCATAGAAGTTTTCTTGAGCTCCTAGTGATCTTGCGTCGGTTAACCAAGTGACAACCTGCAGCGAGAACTAGTACTTGTGCATACAACACCGACGCTTCCAAGTTTGTTACGAACTACCGGGTTGATAAAAGTAAAGTAGGCAGCCTAGGAGTTGTAGCATTATTGCTGCAATACTGGTGCTCACCACTTTTTGGTGCCATTGCCGGGGAAGCGTCAGAGTATTCTGTGATTACTGCTTTCTTCTATTTCCTATTGCAACATTCTGCTAATAGTTTATTTCAACAAAAGTAGACTAGTCATTCCTTTTCCTTCAGTTATGCATTTCCTTACTTTCCTTTTCAATTCTACAAAATTCATTTCAACAAGTTCATTATAGTTAGTTGGAATTTGTTTTGTTCAATCAATTTTAGTTTCTGCAGTTACTGTCAGTGTGGGGAAAAGGAAACAAAAACTAACCAAAAAGATTTACTTTCATGCCTCGTAGGAATAGAGATAACTCAGGAAATGTTTTTCCCAACACCCCCACTGCTTCATACAACCAACCTTCTCTCTTCTTTGGTGGTTGCGATCAAGGAGAACCCTTCGGTTAACAACCAGACATATTTGAAGAATCTATAGGGGAAGAAGAAGAAGAAAACATTCCTTTGGAGCCAATGGCTGAAAACAGAAACGCTAGGGGTAATAGAGAGAGAATAGACGGTATCTTTTCCATTCGGGAGACCAATGGGGACACTAAAATGAAGAAAATAAGCACTTCCACCCTACCTCATTTCCATGGTATGACTATAGAAGATCTTGACACCTTCTTGTTCGAGCTTTCTGTCATCTATCAAACTTATGACTATGCAGAAGATGAGCAAAAGTTGAAATTGTTCCCTTATACTCTCAAGGATGCAGCACTGCGCTGGTTCATGGGATTACCTGGAAATATCATCAAAACTTGCGCTCAAATGCAGCAAGCCTTTAACAACAAGTATCGAGACTATTGTAGGTCAAAAGATACTAAAGAAGAAATCTTTTGAATGACCATAGGAAGTAATGAGTCCCTGGAAGACTATGAAGAGAGGTTCCAGCTCAGTTACAAAAGGGTCGGGTGTACACTTGACCCTGAGTCTCTAAAGTTGGTCCTGCCCAGGGGAATTCGGGAAGATGTTTTAGACACCCTCCATCTACTGGCCGGGGGAGACAGCGACCAACTATCCTATGAGGACATAAAGACTATTTTCAGAAACCATTCTAGAGCAGCCATAAAGAAAGGTAGAGGGAGTCAACCCATATCCAGTACCTCTTCCTCCAACTCATCCATTAAAGGAGAAACTGAAAACATGCTGGAAGACTTCAAGAGTGAGATGTTGCAGACTCTTGCCATGCAAATGGATACCTTACATATCAAAAGAAAACAAGAGGAAGTAGAGAGGGCTTTGGCCAGTTTTTGCCCTACATGCACCAGGAGGCATCCTAGGAATGAATGCCCATTGAACTCTATAGAGGTTTATTCAGTCTGTGAGGAAAATCATTCTACAGTTAAGTGCCCTTCCTTGCCTGGACTTAAAGTTGTATATCAAGGGGCTGAGGGAGTCACTGAATAGCTCTATTACATAAGCAAAAGAAGGCCGCATGGACCTAGACCATACCAGCAGGGGATGCAAGGGACATCTTAGGCATACTACAACCCCAACCAAGTCACCTCCATACCTTCTTGGGGCTCTCCTACTCATCTTTCCTGGTCCACGTCTCCTCCTTGGTCCTTCACATCTCAATATCATGCCCAACCAACCACCCATTCATTTCAATCCTATGCTCAGCCACAACCTCAGTGGAATGCATCTCATCAGGGGTGGAGGCCCCAATACAACCCTCTTCCCACTCTTTTGCCTCCACCACTTGCCCAACCACAACTATTACATTCTGCTCCACCAAAGCAACCCCAAATTCATGCCTAGCCAAATCCGAACCCGAACAACAGACAAGCTCAACAAGTGTATAGTGGGGAACCATCATACCCAACTTATACTGTGGAGATTCAAAAAATTAACTTGAGATTCGGGAAAGTCCTCCTAGATAGCCAGCCTCCGCCCAGGGAGGTTGAGGAAGATAAAGAGGAAATCAAACCTAAAGAAAATCCACCCTTTTTTGAGAGACTATTCGTGACAGTCTAGCCTACCCCAGAAGAGACTGAACTCCTGGGAGAATTGAAACATTTATGTGTAAAGATACCACTTCTCCAAGCCATAAAATATGTGCCTATCTAACAATAGGTTGATCAAAGAGAAGTGCTTCAGGCATCCAGGAAGGCGCAAGAGAGATGCCCCAACCATTAATGTCATAGGACAACTGTCCGACCTGATGTTGGGGCGGGTAATCTATCCAAAATATCTGGACCCTGGAAGCCCAGTAGTTTATGTCCACATCAATGGCACAATGTTCCCGCATATGATTGATCTGGGAGTTGCCATTAATGTGCTGACCAAGGACACAATGCTCAAACTTAACCTTCAGGGCTCCTTGAGGAAGACCACGACAGTACTGTAGTTAACAGACCACTCTACAGTGACCCCTGAGGGGATTGTGGAAGATGTGATGGTCTCCATTGATTCTTGGGAGTACCCTACTTATTTCTTATTTCTCGAGCCAAAGGCAAGGCTCACTGGGTATCCTTTCATTCTGGGAAGACCATGGTTGGCTACAGTCAATGCCTACATCAGCTATTGAGCTGGGAACATGACGATAAAGAATGGGCACATGTCCAAGCAATTAATCCTATATCCTCCTGCCTAACCCTTGCTAGAACATGATCTACCTCTCTGGTTGGAGGAGGAAGATGAGGTTGAAGTTTATTCTGCACCACTTTGTGCATTAGAAATCACCATGGGGGGAAACAACAAGATGAGGATGATATTATTGAAAATTTGATTCAGAATCCACTTCCCAGTGTATCACCATTAGAGGACATAGTAAGAGAAACCCAAAAGAACCCTTCAACTGATCTTTGTGTGGCCGACTCCACCTCTCTCCCTATTAAGGATGTAGAGTTTATCCCAGAAAGAACATTGAAAATCAATCCATCCTTTTCCACTTCCCAAGAGAAGGAACTGTGCAACATATTGAGAAAACATCTAGATGCCTTTGCCTGGAGTTATAAGGAGATGAAGGGAGTGCACCCTTCAGTATGTACTCATCATATATAAATAAAGGAAGATTGCAAACCAGTTAGGCAGCCTCAAAGGAGGATGAATCTAGCACTTAAAGATATTGTTAAGGAAGAACTGCAGAAATTGCTTGATGCAGGATTCATCTATCCCATCTCTGATAGTGAATGGTCCTCCTTTGGTGCTAGTGCCAAAGAAAAAATGGTAAGTGGAAATCTGTGTCGACTATCGAGAATTGAACAAAGCCACTAAAAAGGACCATTTTCCTTTACCTTTCATAGATCAAGTGTTAGATGGTTTGGCAAGGAAAAAGTTTTTCTCCTTCCTAGATGGGTTTAGTAGGTACAATTAGATTCAAATAAGCCCAGAAGACCAAGATAAGACCACTTTCACTTGTCCTTGGGGTACTTTTGCATACCGGGTCCTTCCTTTTGGTTTGTGCAACACTCCAGCCACTTTCTAAAGAGCGGTATTGAGTATATTTTTTGAACTAGTTCATGATGCAGTAGAAATATACATGGATGATTTTACTTCTTATGGTTTTGACTTTCAGGAAGCTTTATCTAACCTAGGAAAAGTTCTAGACAAGTGTATTGAGATGATCCTATCCCTTAGTTTGGAAAAAAGTGAATTTTTGATGACTGAAGGGACCGTGTTAGGTCATGCAATATCTCAGCAAGGACTGCAGGTGGACCCCAACAAAATTGTCGTCATCCAAAGGGTCCCACCTCCTCAAAAGGTGAGAGATGCCAAAAATTTCCTATGCGTAGCTGGATATTATAGGAGATTCATTAAATATTTCAGCAAGCTAGCCTCTCCTTCCTTTCGCCTCTTAGGCAAAGATGTTGAGTTCATATGGTTAGAAAATTGTCAAGAATCCCTAGATACCTTGAAGAGAAAGTTAGTGACTACCCCAATTCTCAGAGGTCCAAACTGGGCCCTACCTTTCCACATTCACATAGATGCCTCGAACAAAGCAATAGGAGTAGCCTTGTGACAAATTGAAGAAAAATTACCTTATGCCATATACTTTATAAGCAAAAACTTGTCAAAGGCGGAGTTATACAGTGACCAAGAAGGAACTCCTAGCTGTCGGGCATTCCTTAAACAAATTCAGAAATTATATCACAGGCTATCAAACCTTTGTGCACACTAATCATGCTGCAATTAGATATTTAATGAACAAACCAAATGTAAATGCTCTCATTATTAGATGGTTTCTTTTACTGCAGCAGTTTGATCTGACCATTATTAATAATCCTGGTAAATAAAATGTTGTTGCTGACTTTTTGTCTAGAGTAAATTTGCTTGCAGGTGAATAAGGAATGGTGGATGACCAAATGTCATATGAACATCTGTTTGCTATATCAGTACTCTCTCCATGGTTTGCTAATAGAGCAAACTACTTGGTTTCAGCACAGTTCCCACCACGCCTATCCTCAAAAGAGGAGCAAGATAGTAAGGAAAAGTGTCCCTTTCACTTGGATTAGAGAAAATCTCTTCAAACTTGGCCCATATTAGATCTTGAGAAGATGTGTCAGGGAGGAGGAAGTCTTTGACATCCTCCTCACCTATCATGACGGACCTTGTGGAGGTCATTTTGCAGCAAAAGGAACTGCCTTCAAGATATTGCAAGTAGGCTACCATTGGCCCACTCTTCATCAAGATGTGAGGAGATATACAAGCCAGTGTGATCAGTGTCAGAGGATGGGGAAACCTACTCCAAAGGATGAGATGCCCATGCAACCTCAAGTGACCTTTGAGCCATTTGAGAAGTAGGGCATGGACTTTATGGGGCCTATCAGCCCTCCTTCAAAGCAGAAACAATAAATCATTGTGTGCACCAACTACCTGACAAAGTGGGAAAAAACAAAAGCAATTAAAGTAGCGACAGAGGAAAAAGTAGCAGAGTTTTTGAGAAAAAACATATTTTACAAGTTTGGGTATTCGAGAGAGTTGGTCACAGATCAAGGTAGTCAGTTCACTTCCAACTTGATTGAAGACTTGCTCACTCACCATAAGATCAAGAATAGGACTTCCACCCCTTACCATCCACAAGCCAATGGGCAAGTGGAGGTCACTAACAGAACATTGGAAGGGATCCTAACCAAGGTAGAGAGTAGCAGCAAAAAGATTGGGTGGATAGATTAGTTGAGGCCACTTGGGCCTACAACACGACATGGAAGACCACCACCGGGTTCACACCCTATGAATTGGTCTACGGGAAGAAAGCTTTGTTGTCAATAGAATTTGAGTTCAATACACTAAGGATGGCAACTCAGCTGGACCTATACCTCATCCATGCACAGAAGGAGAGATTACTTCATCTCAATGGATTGGATGAATACAGATTGCAAGCCCTTCTCCATATAGAGGTAGTTCAACTTTAGAGAAAAGTATCGCATGACAAAAATATCAAGGAGAAGCAATTTCAAGAGGGATATTGGGCAATACTTTATGATTCAAGATACAAGGATTTCAAAGGCACACTAAGGACAAGATGGCTGGGACCCTACATTGTGGAAAAATGCAATGACAATGGTTCAGTTCTGATAAGAACCATTGATGATGAATCCATCCCCATGCTTGTCAATGGACATCGGTTGAAGGTCTACAAGAAACCCCTCTCCAAGTGAGAGTTAATTGAAGGTTTGAATAAAATAGTGATGGTAGTGGAGCATGTCTTAACTTCCACTTCACCCACTCACTGAAAAGGAAAAAAAAAAAAAAAAAAGAATAAGGACTCAAGTGAAAACCTCCATGAGGCGCTTGAATCCCATCATTGGGTTGAAAACCTTTTCTGAGGTGGCCCAGTGATGTCAAAAAAAAATAGGAAAAAGAATAAGATCCCTAGGTGAAAACCTCCCTCTGAGATGCCCAGGGCACACAATTAGGGTGAAAACCTCTCTAAGGCGCCCTAGTGAAAAAAATAAAAAATAAATAAAAAATAAAAAATAAAAAAAATTGTTGCATTGCAGGTTTGCAGGAGGACTACAGGGAGTAGAAGAAGGTGCCAAGGGAACCCTGACATTCATAACAACACCCATCTCATCTTCTCCACACCTTCCTCCATCAGTTTTGGCATTTCTTTCACCCCACTATACCTCTTTTCCAAAAATCGTGTCTTCTACAGGAGGCTCTGTGTTTTCTACAGGAGGCTCCTATAGGAATTACAGAGAGCCAGAAGTGGCTACAGAAAGTAGTTTGAGGGATGAAGAAGCCTCATGAAGAACCTATAATCCCTCCTAAAATCATCAAATCCCCTTGCCATCATTTCTAAACTTGCATCACACCCCAAGCATCATTTTTCTCCATTTCCATGAAAAACACAGAAAAACGGTTTTTTCAGTTAAAAAAAAGAACAAAAAACAAAAAAATGAGAGGAAAAAGCACCATCAACCTCACCTGAAGCTTACCTACTACCTCTCCATCTTTATCTACACCTCTGGCATCATCCTTGAGCTCCAAGCACAGGAACAAGTTGAAGTTTCAAGGGGAGAAGTAGCTACATGAGCTCCTATAGGAATTCCTATAGCAGCTGATCCCATAGAAATCTAGCACCAACAGCAAGAGAGTGCAAACATGAAGGTTAAAAAGGCACCTAAAGCTCATATCTAGCTAGAGAAGAACCTACACAAACACACAACCACACATCAGCAAGCAGAGACAACATGCAAAAAGGGAAATAAAGGCATGCAGTAGAGAAAGCCACAACACCTCACAGCAAATACACTCGGATCACAGGTAAGTAACTAAGTCACTCCCCTGTTTGCATTTGTGTAATTAGAAGTCATGCAAAAGGAACGAGATGGTTGAGGTTGAACGAGGGAAAGGTGGCCAGTTAACTTGGCCACCTTCATCTAGTTGACTCCACTCATCCGAGATGTCACCCACACGTGCCCACAGTCAACTCCAGCACAAGATGCCAAGGACATGTAGTGGAGGAAGTGTGAACTCTGATGCAATAATGAGGTATGATTACGTTGAGGGGCCATGATGACCAAGCAGGTGGAGACCAATGGTCCAAATATGGCCAACGTATACCTTGCCAGCGCAACACTCATCACTGAAAATATCCATAAAGTGTAATAAGTACTCCTCCCCGAGCATTCTCACCACCTTTTCCTTCATTCTCTCCTCGTAACTCAGCTACAGTAGTCTCCTTATGCCCCCACAACCTCATAACCACTGTCCTCCATCGATCTCTCCCATATTCTTGCTCTTAGCATTTTCTACAAGAGCTCCTATAGGTTTTCTACAGGAGGGACAACAGGCTTCTACAGGAGGGGCAGTGAGTCGTTTTGAAGGGGGAAAACACAATTTTTAGCACGATTTTTGGTCTGAAGAGGTAGGGTTCATGCATGCCCCCTGTTGAATATCAATATATGAAAGAAGTGGTTTCAATTTGAGGAGGAATTAAGTCTTTAGGAGGGGAGAAAATACATAAAAAAAAAAAAAAAAAAAAAAAAAAAAAAAAAAAAAAAAAAAAAACAAAAACTGCTTATTTAAAAAAACACAGTCTCCTCTGTTTCTCTGTTTTTCTCAAAATTATTTGTCTCCATCTCCATATTTGGTTTTCCAAAAGAGTATAGACAATATGAAAAGAGGGTTTACGAGAAAGGAGCTCACTAACTCCTGGCTCCATGCACATCCTCAAGTGGTGGACATCTTCACAAGGGCAAACTGGATGAATTTCTTTGGGAAATTTCAAGGGTTTGATGAGGAAATTGCCCAAGAGTTTGCTCTCTCTATGGTACCTCACACAAGAACTCATGCCACTATCACCATTAGAGGTCTTTCCATGGAGATAACCCCTGAATTTATTAGTATGGTCACTACCCTTCCTCTTGGGCTTCCTTGGAGTAAAGATGAGAAACCAATTGGCCAAGCTGCCAAGAAGAACTTTTTCCAAAATAATGAAACCCCTGTTGAAGATAAAAACGACATTAGAAGGGCTACCATACCATATCCCTGGGATGAGGTTAGCTATCAAATAATCAAATACATTTCCTGTTAGGGGAGGTACAACATTGTTTATGGTTATCACTTTAGAATCCTCCAAGAATTAAGGTATGGCATGGACACTCCAGCACCTCAGAAGCTCAGTATCCCTTACTTCCTCTTGCAGTCTCTCATTGACTCCAGCACCAAGGTTCAAGCAGGAAATTCAGAGCAGCTAGCTCACCACGGCTTAATCAAAATATTAGTAGAGGAATCCCTCCATACCTTTACACTCCCTATAGCATGGGAAGTTTTCCGAAACATGACAGCTGAGGATGACATAAAGGTATTAACCTATGATGTCAACCCTATAGGCAGTGAGGAGGAAGAACAGCAAGGGGGAGAAGGTGGAGCCAGGGGTGACATAACAAAACAAGAGAGGAAGGAGGAAGGAACTGAAATAGAGGGGGAGAGAGTTGAAGAAACAGAGTAGGAAGAGACAGAAAAAGGGACAGAAGAAGGAGAAAAAGAGGCAGAGAAGGCAGAACAAGGAGAAGAGTCCCCTAAGAATTTGGAAAGGGAGGCAGAAACTGCCCTCACTGCCCTCACTATGCCAATCAAGCAAAAGTAAAAAATGAAAAGATAGACCTCCATGTATTTCAGGGCTAGGAAAAGCACAAGAATTAAAACAGACAAACCTCAGCCCTCTTCAAAAGTGCCAATCACCATTGAAGATTCACCCTCTACCAAGGGGAAAGAATATCCTTCCAAGACACCTATAACATATGAAAGGGGGACTCCTAGATCTTCCACATGGAAGGAAAAGGCAGTACTACAGGACCCAAAAATAGTCCTACAGGAGGCTCAGACAGTTCTATAGGAAACTGTCAAAACTACAGGAGACCCAAAATCTTGATAAAAGGATAGAAGGATAGCCACAAGTGAAGGAGGAAGCACAAGAGATACAAGAACCTGATCCCCAGCCTAGTCCCTCCTCCTATTACAATCTACTTGAGGGAGGAAGGATAATCCCACATAAATTTGCAATTCCACTATTTTTTGAATTGGAGAAAGAAAGAGTGAGAAGACATAGGTGGATGCAGATAGCCAAATCCAAAGGAGTTGAGGATGTTTGACATATGGAAAACAAACTCAGGAAAATGGGTAGAGAGTTGAGTGCTCTCAGAGACAGGGAAGTAATTACAAGAAGCCACCTTGAAATTGAAAATGAATTGCTAAGGAGGCAGCAGCAAGAGAAAGAGACCCAGCTAGCATGCATGGCCAACTTATCCATGGAGGTATTGCAATGTAGAACACCAGCCAAATCCTATGGTCTCTATCTAAAGGACAAATGGTTACAATTCCAAATAAAGAATTTGGCACAAAGAGGCACAATGCCTTTCCAAGACTACAGGCAGTTCATGGATTTATGTGACCAAAGCACCTCAGAGGATGAAGCAAAGATGGCAGAATTCTACTTACACAACATGGCCCTCATAGACATGAATGTGTGGGATCCTAATGCCAAGCTAGGGGACCTGCAATTAATGGCCATGGCCTCATGGATGAACCATGAAGAATTGAGGGCAGCAGAAATAAAAAGTTTGGTGATAAAGGAGAAAAATGAGCCATTGATGATAAGATCCAAGCCATCAGATCCTATGGCACTTATCAGCACAAACAACCTGCTTGCTAATGATCCTCAGATTGCCCCTAGATATCTCACCAATTAGGCTCAAGCCATTGCACACTTTGAGGATATACAAAGGCTACTTGGGGATGACTGTGTGCATGCATGCATGAGGAGATGGAACACCTTACCACATAGTTTGCAGATCAAGGAATATCATTCCCCCATGAGGCTGAAGGAGGCATTGAGAAGAGTGCCAATGTATAAGCGCTCCATGCAGAGGCTGAAGTTCAACTGGATTCACCTCAAACTGAATCCCCAATATTGTTAGGCATGCTAGAAGGTAGAAGAGAAGAAGAAGAGGAGGAGCATTGGAAGGACATAGACATGAAGGCAAGATTCTATGGCGAAGAAGAACAAACCACATCAGAAGCCTGGGATGCTAGGGAGGCCACCAGGGCCATAAAAGATGAGGAGATTGTCTAGGTTGCTCAGAGGATGAGCAACACCTTTAGTAGGGGGGTGATGATGAGCCTCATAAACGGGTAATTATATGGGCTCATTTTACCTCCTAACCTAGTCAAATCAGTCATTCTCTTAGCTTATTGTATGATTTTCTAGTTATATTTATGCTTATAGAGTGAGTTGAGTTAGTTATGATGCCATGTGGTCTAATATGTGTTTAATGCAGATTATTGATGAATTTTGTTGTCAAACTCAAGGATCCAATGGACAAATGGCAACAATAACTTGAAGTGGACAAAGGACAGGACCTGTAGGAGGGAATCCCCCTCATTTATTACTCCTCACTTCGAATTCCCCTTCATGCAGCTCGGAGTACAAGTAGCTAAGTCATGCATTAGCAGGCAGCCGAGCAAGTGGAGGATAACTGATGATTATCTCGAGTTTTGGGAGCCAAGCCTCCCTGATTTTGAGGACGCTGTTGGTAGCTTCATTTGTATAAGTAGAGAGGCCTAGGGCCTCACTAGGGTTGGATTTTTTTGCTTATGTAAACTCTGCTAAAATTTCGAGCTTGCTATTTTTGTGACAGTTTCATGTAATCTTGCTATTGTTTTGTAAATAAAGATGGAATCCTTTTGAGTTAGCACTGAGTTACCTCAGAGGGTTGAAGATCTTGGGTTAGGGCCCAATCCAAGTAGCCAATATCCTCTTTACTTGTATTTGTATGCCTTGTTTCAGTTTGTAGATTAGTTCGCTGTTAGATGAATTTCTCTTATGGTTAAGAATAGGTTGCCTTTGATGATTTAGTAGTTTGCTTCCATTTTTGCTTTCTGTATCAGGTTAAGTAGTGATAAAGAGAAGATTCAAAAGGCTAGCAATAATGCCTTGGCCTCTCTTCCCCCCTCTGGGACCATGATTTGAGGCAAAGACTCTGTTGCTACCCCAAAAACACAGATTTTCCTCCTTCATAGGACTTCTAGTGTTTGCAGCTTTTTAATAGTCCAGCTTTGCTTTGCTTTAAATCTTCTTCATCATGCTCACTTCCTACTTTGCAATAGTCTTCTTTCATGCTTTCCTTTCCTACAGAATTTCTCAGCATTTCCTTTCATAGATCGCAGTTTAGACCATCTTTATGCAAAACTCTGTTTTTCCTAAATGCATTCATTTCACTTGTTGCTTGATTTCCTTGGTTGAATGTCAATTTCTATGCAGCAGATCTCTTCTAGTAGTAGGCTAACTTATCAGCAATCACACCCTCCATCTAATCCATGCCCTATAGGTCTCCCAAATCTCACCTCAATTCTGCCCTAGTTTCCTACATTTTCCTATAGAACTAATTTCTCTCTCCTTGAGCAAACCCAATCATCTTTCTCTCTCCTGGTGATTCATGGTAGACCTTAGGCACCCTAACACCTCATTCCAACGTTCATCCACCTTTTTCACCTACTCTCATAGCCTCAAAATAGTGAAAACTACTCTCGGTCTCCTCCTACATGCCTCCTATAGTTTCCCTGTTTTCCTCTTGTAGATTTCTTGTGTCCTCCTATAGATTTTTCTGTAAGATTTCTTTTGATGGTTGAGTGTGGGAAAAGCCTCCAAAAGGCCACCTGAGACCTCTTATGACCCATCCACACCATCCTACATCTTCTCAAGTCCCGAAACAGCCTTTCAACACCACATATTCGCTTCTACACTAACATGTAATAAATTACATGCATGTAAAATTTACATAAAAATACATAAAAATCCAAAAATATTTTCTTTTCTTATTTACTTCTAGAAATAGCATAGTTAGATATTGTTTACTTCCTTGAGTAGGTAATGGCATTCCTTTTATGGTTTTCATAGTGCTTTCTGCAAAAGTAGAATTAGTTGGTTAATTAGGGTTTACTAGGTTTGCTTTACATTTCAGTCTTTCTCTTTTCTGTGGTTAGAATAGCATTTATAGAGCAATCTTTCTTTTCTTTTATCACATATAGAGCTTCTTTTGAAATCCATAGAAGTTGGCTTGAGCTCCTAGTGATCTTGCGCTAGCTAACCAAGTGACAACATGCAGTGAGAACTATTACTTGTGCATACAACACCGATGCTTCCAAGTTTCTCTGTCTCTTTGCTTTTTGTTTAATAGGGGTACTAAGGGAATTGAGGGAAGATGCTACCTCTTTCTTAGTGGGTTCTGGAGATACCCTAGGTGATTTCTCCCCTTTTTCATTTCCCTTTTCACTTTTGTCTTTCTCCTCTTCTTCTCCCTTTAGTTCCCCACTCTGTTCATCAGTTTCCTCCTTTGCATCTTCTTCTGTCTCTTCACCACATTCCTTCTCCTTTTCTTCCTCTTCTTCCTCATCTATTTCCTCTTCATCCCTCTCTGTTTCTTCTTCATCCTTCTTTGTTTCTTCTTCATCCCTTTCACTGGCAGTGGGGCTTTTATGCCTTCCTCTGCCTACATGTCTTTGAAAGTTGCCCATGTGATAGGGAGTCTAAGTTTTTGGAGCGCATCTTCTATGATAAGTCTAATTAACTCATGATGGGCTAGTTATTGATGGTATTTGTCTTGCAGCTTAATGCTCATATCGATCACTAATTGAAGAAGGAAGTAGGGTATGTTGTGTCTGTTTTGAGGAGATGTGTCTGCTCCAAACCTCAACTCTTAGAGAAGCCTAAAATGGTATCCATATACCACACTGTACCTACCTTCACATGATATATACTTAATAAGGTGGTAACTAATTTCATTCCAAGGATATGGTAGGCTTGCTCTTCTAACTCCATTTTTGTCTTCCATTGCTTTCTCTCCTTATAAAAATAATTTCTTCTTTGCAATTTGGATATTACCCTTATCCTCCTTTCTCCAAGGCATCCCTAAAGGAAGGGTGGTTATTTTTCCTATGATTTCAGGGGTGAGTTCTATAGAGAGGCCTTTCACCACAATAGTGGCAAGGGTCCTAGTCAGTGGAATGAGTGAGAGAGCAAAATCTTTGGCTACTTGTCATCATATCCCCTCAATTTTTCAAACAAACCCATCCAATTATGCCTTGTGAATATCTCTAGTATAGGAGGGTGCTAATGAATCCTCATTATGTTGATGGGTTCCCTATTATTAAATCCCCCTGTCATTTTTCTTTAATGGATGGAGGTTTGTATATTTCTGATATCAAATTTAATGGATGAGGAATTTTAAATGAAAATTTTGTGTATAAAATTCCCTTAGATTGCAATCTTTTTCAATAAAATAGAAGGATTTTCTATATTCTTTTCACTTGGAAAATGTGGGAAAGTATAGAGCCTACCTCCTTATCATTTCTTGATGAAGCCAGCCTCTGTTTTTCTGTTTTAAAACTGCTCACTACCAATCTTGTAGGTGTTGTTTTGTATCCTATAGGATACTGTAGGTGCTCTTGCGCCGGAAAAAATGAATTCTGCCTTTCCTGTAGACTGCTTGAGGGTTGAGAGAAACTTTTCTAGTGTGTAGCCTCGAGAATGTTAATGCCTCTATGCATGGGGATCAACATTTATTTCCTCATATGGGTGATTTGAGTGGGGTGGGGTGGTAGCAGCCAAGGTACAAATATCTATTTTTGGACCGTTGGTCCCACTACCACATCATCATTCTCCTTACCTCGTAGTCAACTCCCACTTCAGGAATCCATAGCTTAATTGCGTTCAACCTTATCTTTCCTTTTCCTTGACTTGACTACTGCCACGTGTGTAAGGACTAGCTATCTTCTCCTCATTGACTAAGCGAAGGTGGCCAAGTTAACTGGCCACCTTCTACTTATAAAACCAACTCTTTCACAACTTTTACATGTTTGATCATGTTATGCTAACGAGAGAGTGGAAGCGAGATACATACCTCTGGTAATGATGCCTTGATGCTGTTTGTCAAAGAGTGAAGTCTTTGTTGTGTGTTTTTTGCATGTGTTTTTCTCACTTTTTTATTGTCCTCTGATGTTTTTCTTTGATGTGCAGGTACTTGTATGGTGATGCTGATGATCCTGATGTTGTTGTTAAGCTCTATAGGAGCTTCTTTGACCTCTAGATCTCCATGTTGAAGCTGACCTCAACCTGTGATTTTTTGTTTTGTGGGATTAGGCTGATATAGGATTTCCTACCAAGATGTTCTGTAGCTGCCTCTCCCTCAAAAATTTTAATCATTTCTTCACTTCTGGAGCATAAGGATGCCTGGCATGGTTATATAAGGGGTTTGGGGATTGGCGAATGAGAGGTAGAGATTTCAGGTGTTGTCCCCCCCCCCCCCCTTTTTTTGAAAACTATAATTTCTTTTATTTTTTGAAACTGAATTTGTTGGGTGAATGCAGGGGTGATCATGGTGGAGAGAGACATGGTGATGAGAGGGTTAGGTATAAATTTATTTTTTTGACATGAGAAGGTCATACCCTTGTTCTAGGGCTACTTTCTTTGGGATTTCCAAGCCACTGTAATTCCTACAGGATCATCCCGTAGGTTTTCAGGGAATCCTATAGAAAACACAGAACCCTTGCAAACTGAGCTAAATGAGTAGAAAAATGGAGGGAATGATGAAGGGTAATGAATGGAGAAATAAAAAACATGAACTGGACAAGTCCCTTTTGATCCTCTCTTGTTGCTCTGATCCTTCTCCTGTTGACCTGCAAACAAAATTTTAAAAATTTTCTTTTCTCTTTTTTATTTTGATATGTTTTTTTGTTTTTTTTTTCTTTTTTTTTGGAAATAAATTAGTTTTCCTCCAAGAGGTTTTCATCCTAGTTGCTTGCCCTGGGCACCTCAAAAGAGGTTTTCACCCAGAGATATTTTTATTTCTTTTTTTTTTTTTACACCATTAGGCCGCCTCAAGAGGTTTTCAACCCAACAATGGGACTCAAGCGCCTCATGGAAGTTTTCACCTGAGCCTTTTTTCTTTTCTTTTCAGTGAATTGATGAGGTAGAAGCTGAGACTTGCTCCACCACCATCACTGTCTTGTTGATACCATCAATGAATTCTTTCTTTGACAATGGCTTCTTGTAAACCTTCAATCTGTGCCCATTAACAAGTAAAGGAATAGCCTCTGCATCAATGGTTCTAATCTGCACTGAACCATTATCATGAGATTTCTCTATGATATAAGGCCCTAATTATCTAGTCCTTAACTTGCCCTTGAAATCTTTGTATCTAGAATCATATAACAAAGCCTAATCACCTTCTTGATGTGCTTGTCATGCTAGATCTTCCTCTGAATTTGAGTCACCTCTGTGTGTAGGAGGGCTTGCATTCTAAACTCATCTAACCCATTCAGCTAGAGAAATATCTCTTTTTGTGCACTATTGAGATCTAGATCTAGTTGGGTTGCCATCCTCAATGTATTGTACTCAAATTCAATGGACAATAGGGCCTTCTTCCCATAGACCAACTCATAGGGAGTGAATCCAATGGTGTTCTTCCAGGTGGTATTGTAGGCCAAAGTGGCCTCAACTAATATATCTGCACAATATTTTCTGTTGCCAATGCTCTGTTGGTCACCTCCACTTGCCCATTAGCTTGTGGGTGATAGGGAGTGGAGGTTCTATCCTTGATCTTGTGCTAACTTAACAATTCTTCAATCATGTGAGATGTAAATGGCTGCCTTGATCAGTGACCAATTATCTAGGGTACCCAAACTTGTAAAATACATTTTCCCTTAAGAACTTAGCCACTTTCTCCTCTGTTCCCGCCTTTATTGCCTTGGTTTTAGCCCACTTGGTCAAATAATCAGTGCACACAATGATGTACTACTTTTTCTTGGATGGAGGGTCAATAGGTCCAATGAAATCCATGCCCCACTTGCCAAATGGCTCAAGAGTCACTTGAGGTTGCAGAGGTATTTTATCCCTTGGGGTAGGCTTTCCCATCCTTTGGCACCGATCACATTGACTAGTATACCTTCTCACATCTTGATGAAGAGTGGACCAATAATAATCAACTTGTAACACCTTGAATGTTGTCCTCTTAGCTGTAAAGTGACCTCCACAAGGCCCACCATGACAGGTCAAAAGGATGTCAAAGACTTCCTCCTCCCTAACACATCTTCTCAGAATTTGATCTGGGCCTAGTTTGAAGAGGTTTCCCCAATCTAATTGAATGGAGCACTCTTCCTCACAATCTTTATTTTCTCTTTGGAGGAGAAATTTCGTGGGAACTGTGCAAACACCAAGTAGTTTTCTATGTCAGCAAACCATGGAGAGAGAATTGAATTGGCGAATAAGTGTTCATCTAGTAACTGATCTGGAAACCATTCCTTCCTCCCCTGTAG
>APFE030746807.1:70885-90660 GCA_000404065.3 Pinus taeda
AATAAATCTGCAACAACATTCTCCTTGCCAAGCTTATCAATAATAGTTAGATCAAACTGTTGTAATAAAATTAACCATCTAATAACCCTGGCAATCACATCTAGTTTATTTATCAAGTATTTTATTGCAGCATGGTCAGTATGTAAAAATGTTTGGTAACCTGTAATATAGTGCCTAAATTTGTTCAATGAATGCACAACAGCCAGGAGCTCCTTTTTGGTCACTGTGTAGTTTAGTTCAACCTTTGACAGATTCTTACTGATAAAGTAAATGCATAAAGGCAACTTGTCGTCTATATTACCTAGAGCTTCTCCTATGGATTTGTGTGAGGCATCAACATGTATATGAAAAGGAAGGGCCCAATTTGGGCCTTCGAGAATAGGTGCAGTGGTCAACTTGTCCTCCAGGGTGTCTAAGGCCTCTTGACAACTTTTTGACCATACAAATTTAGAGTCTTTGGCCAACAACCCAAATAAAGGAGAAGCTAACTTGCTGAAGTCTTTTATAAACCTCTGATAGTATCTAGCTAAACCTAGAAAACTTCTGACATCTCTCTATTTTTCCAGAGGTGGGACCCTTTGGATGATGGATATTTTATTTGGGTCCACCTATAGTCCTTGCTGGGATATTGAATGACCTATAACAGTCCCTGTAGTCATCAAGAACTCACATTTTTTGGACTAAGGGACAGGTTCATTTCAATTCATTTTTTCAACACCTTACCAAAGTTGGATAGAGCCTCCTGGAAATTACACCCATAGAATCATCCATATAAATTTCCACTGCGTCATGGACTAGATCGAAAAAGATACTCAGGACTGCTCTCTGGAAAGTGGTAGGGGAATTGCATAGGCCAAAAGGAAGGACCCTATAGGAAAAATTACCCTAAGGAAAAATGAAGGTGGTTTTATCTTGGTCTTCCGGGCTGATCTGGATTTGATTGTACCCACTTAACCCATCTAGGAAAGAGAAAAACTTTTTCCTGCCAGGACATCTAGCACTTGGTCAATGAAAGGTAGAGGGAATGGTCCTTCTTTATTGCTTTGTTTAACTCTCTGTAATTGACACAAATCCTCCACTTCCCATCTTTCTTTGGAACCAAAACCAAAGGAGAGACCCACTCACTATCCGAGATAGGGTAAATGAATCTTGCATCTAGAAACTTTGGCAGTTCTTCTTTGACTATATCCTTTAGATCTAGATTCATTCTCCTTTGGGTTGTCCGACTGTTTTGCAACCTTCTTTGATATAAATGTGGTGAGTACACACTGAGGGGTGCACTCCCTTCATTTCCTTGTAACTCCAAGAAAGGCATCTAGATGTTCCTTTAGCATGTTGCACAACTTTTCTTCCTGGTGTACAGAAAGAAATGGGTTGATTTTCAAAGTTCTCTCAGGGCTTAATTATATGGTTTTGCCACGGGTAGGGTTTGAATCAACTAAGCATATATCAATCTGATGGTTGTCTTGGGTTTCCTTTACTACTTCCTCTAAGGACAAGGTGCCAGGAGTTGGACTTTGGAGTATGTGTTCAATCAAATCATCTTTATCTGGTTGTCCTCCCCCCATGGCTGTTTCTAAGGTATAGAGTTGGGTTGAGTAGACTTCATCTTTTTCCTCCTCTTCCAGCCATAAAGATAAGTCATGTTCTAGAGATGACTGAGTAGGAGGGTACAGGAGTAACTGCTTGGACATATGCCCATTTTTTATAGTCATATTTCCAGCCCTACAGCTAATGTAGGCATCAACAATGGCTAACCAGGGCCTCCCAAGGATGAGGGGGTATGTTAGGTCCCTATAATACTAGTGATTCCCCCATGACTATTGTCGTTGTATACCTTATTTTTATTGTTGTGCCCCTGACCCCATATTGTTATTATTGTGCCCCATAGAATCCCACTATTGTTATTTTTGTGCCTTTATATTATTATTGTTAGGTCAACTTTGGTTATATTGTGACCCCTTAGACTCCTATATATAGAAAGGAGGTTTTGTCATTTCAATCATCCAAGAATTGTTCATTTGTGTAATGTAAATGAATTTTCCCCCTCGAAGAGGCTTATTTCTAAAACGTTGATCTATCTTTTCTATCTTTTTGTGAGATGGTTTCATAACATTTGGTATCAGAGCTTTGGATTCTAGGGTTTCGCTACTCCAAATAGGTCATCATGGAATTTTTGCTATAACTTTTTAGCTACAAATTTTCAAAAGCTAAAAAAAACCCATTTGAGATGGAATCAGTCTGAACCTCAAGCCCGAATTTCAGAGCTTGTCTCACTATATTTTAGGAGATGTAATTTGAGGAAGTTAGGGTTTTTGCAGACCCCTGAATTACATTCCAAACATGTGACCTTGGAAAAATAATCATAACTTTTGCTCTGAGCATTAGATTGAATTTTCGTAAGAAGTTACAGAAAGAGGACGTACTGCAGTTTGTTTGGGCATCATTTTTAAAACCTAAGGTTGAAAAAGTGACCAGAAGCACGTTGTAAAAGTTAGCTCTACTGAACTAGTATATACTCAGGGCGTCGTGGGAGATATGGCATAAATATTCATTAAAGAATCCAATATTGATCAAACTTGTGGGGTTAAAAAGATTACTTAGAGGATTACCACAGGAAGCAATTGCAGACCTTGGAGATCCAAAATTACAGAGATACATTAGATTCAATATTGAGCTTTTACAAAGTCAAGAAAGGTGTGTAGTTTTTTTTTCTAATTTTTGCATAAGCTTGGTTTGAAAAATTAGTTTGAAGGAATTCAAAGGGAATAGTGAAGCATTACTATCGGTAATTGATGCCCCAAAAAAAGAAAATGGAAACACCTAGTAAGAAACCTAAAATCTCTAGCATGACTCATGGAGAAGAGGAAGAAATGCAACATGATATATCAAAATTACGAGACCAAGTGCAAAAAATTTCACTCGCACAAAAAGTAACAGAAGCTAAGATGGATGGTTTAAAGAAAGACGTAGAAGCTAAAATGTATGACGTGGAAGCTAAGATGGATGGTTTAAAGAAAGGCATAGAATCTAAGATGAATGATGTGGAAGCTAAGATGGACGGCGTGGAAGCTAAGACGGATGGTGTGGAAGCTAAGATGGATGATTTAAAGAAAGGCATGGACGATTTGAAGACATATTTGATAGAGTTTCTACAAGAAAAGCTTACTAATGGCGAAAGGGTAGAAAGGAAACTCATGATGAGAACAAACTAAATGTTAATCATGATATGAGGAAGTTTAATGGCAAGAATCCCGAAACATGGATACTACAGATGGAGCAATTTTTCGATCTCCATAATGTGAAAAACACACAAAAGGTACGCATTGCAACTTTATATTTGGAACCAAATCAATTTGTATGGTATCAATGGCTTTCCTCTCGTAAACAAATTGTCACTTGGGCTATTTTTATGGATGAAATGATAGCACATTATGAGGATACAAAAAGAAACACTTTTTTTAGCAATTGATAAATCTCAAACAAAAAGGTTCAATGATGGAGCACATTGAGGACTTCCAAAAATTGAATATGAGGGTAAAAGATATTCCAAAGGAGCATAGGATTAATGTGTTCATATGGAATTTAAAATATAACATCCAACATGAGGTTCGCCTTTGGGAACCAGATTCATTGGAGAAGGCATTCAGGTTGGCAAGAAAAATTGAAAGCAAAATTATGGCAACAAGGAAGCCTACCACTCACAATAATAAAGATGGAAGTGTTGTTGCCCCTAGCCATAAACAACCTACAAGGTTGACACCACAACAATTGGAAGAAAAAATAGCAAAAGGGCTTTGTTACAGTTGTGATAGAAAATACACTAAGGGTCATAAGTGTGCTGAGAATAAAATATTTTACATAGATTGTGAAGAGGAGGAAGGAAAGGAACAAGAAACATCAAGAGAAGAGGATATACACCATGAACAAACCCTAGAAAAAGAAGAAATGAATTCTACCATATCTTGTAATGCATTGGCTGGAATTACCACTCCTTAAACTATCAATATAGAAAGGCATATCAAGAAGAAAAAGGTAATAGTGTTGATTGATTTGAGAAGCACCCATAATTTTATTTATTGTAAGATAGCCAAGGAATTGAATTGTTTCCTATATCTAGCACCAAAGTTTCAAGTGATGGTTGCAAGTCAGGAACCACAAATTGCTCAGGAAAGTGCCATAATATCAAGGTATTCATGGGAGAATATGTATTAAATAGCCCAATGTTTTTCATTCAAATGGGTGGTGCTAATGTTGTACTGAGAGTCCAATGGCTACAATCCTTGGGTATAACAGTCTTTAATTTTCAAGAAATTTTCATGAAATTCTCTTCAGAAGGAAAGGAAGTTGAATTAAGGGGTATCACAGGGAAACTGGGAAAGATAATCATCTCTAACGGAATGACAAAGCTTCTAAAGAAAGAACAACGAGGCATAAATGCACAATTATGTTCACTAGAGGTTCCCACATTGAAATCATCCATTTCTCCAACTGTCCAAAAAGTCTTGGACAATCATTCCAAGGTATTTGAGACTCCCAAAGGCCTCCCACCTATTCGTGATCATGATCATGCTATTAATTTGATTCCAGGAAGTTTCCTCCAAACATCAGGCCTTACAGATATCCCTATGTCCAAAAGAGTGAAATTGAACGTATGGTTGCAGAAATGCTAGAGGCTGGTATAATTCAATCTAGTCCAATTTCTTTCTCTGCTCCAGTAATATTGGTTCACAAGAAGGATGGATCATGGCGCATGTGTCCATATTATAGGGAGCTCAACAAGCTCACTATTTAAAGATAAAATTCCCATTCTAGTCATTAATGAATTATTGGATGAATTACATGGATCAATTTACTTTACCAAGTTGGATCTTTGTTCAGGATATCATCAAATCAGAATGAATATTGAAGACTTCCAAAAACAACATTTAGAACTCATGAGGGTCATCATGAATTTTTGGTCATGCCTTTTGGCCTTACTAATGCACCTTCTACATTTCAAGGTTTGATGAATTCCATTTTCAAACCCTTCTTTAGAAAATTTTTGTTAGTATTTTTTGATGATATACTAATCTACAAAAATTCTTGGAAGGATCATGTCCAACATGTTGACATGGTGCTCAAACAATTGGTGGAGAAACAATTATATGCAAAAATCTCCAAATTTTTCTTTGGAGTACAAGAGGTAGAATATTTGGGTCATATTGTATCTCATGAAGGTGTTAAGGTAGACCCTAGAAAAATTAAAACCAGTAAGGAATGGAAAATCCGCACATCCATAAAGCATCTATGAGGATTTCTCCGGTTGACAGGGTATTATTGCAAGTTTGTTAAGAATTATGGGAGAATAGCAACACCTCTAACAACATTATTAAATAAAGATGCATTTTCATGGACTCCAGAAGCAACGAAGGCCTTTCAACATCTTAAAGAGGCAATGTGCCAAGCACCAGTCTTAGCTACATCGAAGTTCACAAAAACCTTTATTGTGGAATATGATGCCTCAGGAAACGGAATTGGTGTTGTTTTAATGCAAGAAGAAAGAACCATTGCTTTCGAAAGTCATTCAATAAAAGGAAAGTATTTACACAAAGCTATTTATGAGAAGGAAATGTTGGCAATACTACATGCACTTAAGAAATGGCGACCCTACCTAATGGGAAGACACTTCAAGGTAAAAACAGATCATGATAGTCTTAAATACTTTTTAGAACAAAGATTATCTTCAGAAGAACAACAAAAATGGGTCACAAAGATGTTGGGTTATGACTTTGAAATCATTTACAAAAAAGGGAAGCAAAATGTTGTGGCAGATGCACTCTCAAGAAATGATGAGGATGTGGAAGAATTTCTTTGCACCATTTCTATTATCCAACCAGATTGGATAAACGAAGCAAGGGATGAATGGAAGAATGACGATGAAGTGTGGGAACTCATTCAAAAGATACAACAAGATCCTAGTACATCTGATACATCTGGAAAAATGGTTCGTTATGGTACAAGGATCTGTTATACCTATGTAAGAATTCCCAACTCAAACAAAATATTCTTAGGGAATTGCACACCTCTCCCTGAGGAGGGCACTCAGGATTTCTAAAAACCTACCACAGGGTTAAGAAGGATTTTTTTTTGGGATGGCCTTAAATCGGATATTCAAAAGTTTGTGGCAGAATGTTTGGTTTTCCAACAAAATAAAGTTGAAACAATTTAGACCCCAGGACTATTACAACCTTTATCCATTCCAAGCCAACGTTGGGAAGAGGTTTCAATGGATTTTATCACAGTTTTACCCAATTCCTAAGGAAAGAGTGTTATCATGGTGGTAGTTGACAGACTTACCAAGTATTCACACTTATGTGCATTATCTCATCCATTTAAAGCGAGTACAATTTCTACTGCATTTATGGAAACAATTCAAAAGCTACATGGAAACCAAATATTATTATAAGCGATAGAGATCCCATTTTCACTAGAAATTTTTGGACACAATTATTTTCTTGTCTTGGTACTCAATTAGCTCATAGCTCATCTTATCATCCTCAATCTAATGGGAAAACTGAGATAGTAAACATATGTTTGTAAGGATATCTTCATTGCTTTTTATTTTATAAACAGACACAATGGGTCAAATGGTTGCCTCTGGCTGAATGGTAATTTAAAAATTCCTTCCATACTGCAACAAAAATGACCCCATTTATGGCACTTTATGGATATAAATCACCATCCATCACATCATATTTAAGAGAAAATTCTAAGCTTCAAGCAGTGGAAGATCACATCGAGCATCAACAACAAGTTCTCCAAATCTTAAAGGATAACCTTACCTTAGCACATAATAGAATGAAACAGCAGGAAGATCAACATTGCAACGAAAGAAGTTTCATGTAGGTGATTGGGTATTCCTATGGCTACAACCATATAAACAAATGTCCCTCAAGTAAGCTAATAAGGATAATAAATTATCACCAAAGTATTCGTCCGTACAAGGTGTTGCAAAAGATAGATACTGTGGCATATAAATTGGAGCTTCCTGTAGCCTCTCGAGTGCACCCAGTTTTCCATGTTTCATGCTTAAAGAAGGTTATAGATGACAAGCTTCTAGTTCAAACAATATTGCCAGAACTTGATGAGGAAGGAAAAATCATATTGGAACTTGAAGCAGTCAAAGAAACAAGAACTCAACAGCTACGAAATCGATCAATTTCAGAGTATCTCATCAAGTGGAAGAACTTACCCGTTGAAGAGTCCACATGGGAGGATGAGAATTTTATACATAAACATTCTAGAACTACTCAAGCGTTGAGGACAACACTTTTTTGAAGGAGAGGGGCATGTTAGGTCCCTATAATACTAGTGATTCCCCCATTACTATTGTCGTTATATCCCTTATTGTTATTGTTGTGCCCCTCTTGTCCCCATATTGTTATTATTGTGCCCCATAGAATCCCACTATTGTTATTTTTGTGCCTTTATATTATTATTATTAGGTCAGCTTTGGTTACATTGTGACCCCTTAGACTCCTATATATAGAAAGGAAGTTTTGTCTTTTGAATCATCCAAGAATTGTTCATTTGTGTAATGTATAGGAGGTTGCCCTCTCGAAGAGGCTTATTTCTAAGGCGTTGATCTATCTTTTCTATCTTTTTGTGAGCTAGTTTCATAACAGGGTAACCAGTAAGCTTGGCCTTAGGCTGGAGAACTAGAAAATTTGCAGGGTGCTCCCAAGAGTCAATGGAGACCATCACATCCTCCACAATCCCCTCACGGGTTACTATGGAACGGTCTGCAAGTTGCAATACTGCTGTGGGCTTTCTCAATGAACCCTGCTGATTAAGCTTGAGCATGGTGTCCTTAGTCATCACATTAATGGCAGCCCCAAGATCAATCAAAGTGTGTGGGACAATGGTGCCATTGATGTGCACATCTACTACAAGGCTTCTAGGGTCCAAATACACCGGACAAATTATGTGCCCCAACATTAAGTCGGACAACTGTCCAATGACATTAATGGTAGGGGTGTCTCTTTTTCACCTCTATGGATGTTTGAAGCACTTCTTCTTAATAAACTTGTTGTAATAGGCACATCCTTTATGGCTTGGAGAAGTAGAATTTTGACACATAGATTTTTCAATTCTCCTAGAAGTTCATTCTCTTCTTGGGTAGGCTGGACTAGATGGGTTTATCTCTCAGGAAAGGGTGGAGGATTTACTTTAGGCATGTTTTCTTGTCTTTCTTCCTCACTCTTCCTAGGTGGAGGTAGAGGTTGGTTGTCCGGGAGTACTCTCCCAGATCTCAGGTTGATTTCATGAATCTCCACAACATACGCAGGATAGGATGTCTCTCCACTATATACTTGTTGTGCATGTCTATTGTTCGGGTTTGGATTTGGCTGGGAAGGTATCTAGGGTTGCTTAGGTGGAGTAGGGTGTAAAAGTTGTGATTGAGTATGTGGTGATGGAAATAAAGCTGGACCATTATTGTATAGGGGCCTTGACCCCTGGGGCAGTGCATTCCACTCAGGATATGGCGGAGTATATGGCTGAAATGATTGGCTGGTTGATTAGGAATGGTACTGAGGTGTAAAGGACTAAGGTGGAGGTGTAGACCAGGAAGGATGAGCATGGGGCCTCTAAGAGGGAATGGATGTGGTCTTGTTATGGTTGTAATAGGTATGGAATGACCCTTGCATGCACTGCTGGTATGACTGAGGCCCATGAGGTCCCCTTTGATTTATGTAGCAAAGTTGTTCCGTCACCCCTTCAGTTCCCTGATACACAACGTTTAGTCCAGGTAGAGAAGGGCACCTGTCTATGGAGTGGTTTTCTTCATAGACTGGGCAGACTTCAACCAAATTCAATGGAAATTCATTCCTAGGGTGCCTCCTTGTGCATCTAGGGTAGAAAATGGCTAGGGCTCTCTCTGCTTCCTCCTTCTTTCTCTTGATGTGCATAGTGTCCTTCTGTAGGGAAAGGGTTTGCAACATCTTGTTGAAATCTTCTAGCATGTTTCCAATTTCACCCTTGATGGATGTATTTGAAGAGGATGGAATTACCATAGGTTGACTACCCCTACCCTTTTTCCTCACTTCCCTAGAAAAGTTCCTAAAGGAAGTCTTGATATCTTGATAGGGTAGCTGGTAGATGTCCCCTCCTGCTAGCAGGTTTAGAGTATCCAGAATATGTTCCCTTACCCCTCTAAGGAGGACTAGCTTCAGTGACGCAGGATCAAATGTGCACCTGGGCCTTTTGTTGCTAACCTGGAATCTTTCTTCATAATCCTCTAGGGATTCATTATGCCCTAAGATCATCCTAAAAATTTCTTCTTTAGTGTCCTTGGACTTGTAGTAGTCTCGATACTTGTTGTTGATGGCTTGCTGCATCTGAGCCCAAGTTGTGATGCTATCCCTAGGTAAAACCATGAACCAGTGCAAAGCTACATCCTTGAGAGTGGATGGGAATAGTTTTAACTTCTGCTCATCATTGGTGTCATTATAGGTTATGCATATGATAACAAACTCAAACAAGAAAGTGTTTGGATCTTCTGAGGTCAGGCCATAGAAATGAGGAAGAGAAGAGGGGCTTATATTATTCATCTTGGTATCCCCATTAGTTTCTCTGATGGGAAAGGCACCCTCAATTCTCTCTCTATTTCCTCTGTCATTTCTATTTTCAGCGATTGGGTCAGTTGGAATGGGTTCTTCTTCTTCTTCTCTCCTTGTAGGTTCTTCAAATATCTCTAGTTGTTCACCTAAGGGATCCTCTAATTCATAGACACCGAAGAAGAGGGAAGGTTAGTTGTTTGAAGTGGTGGGGGTATTTGGTAAATTTTTTCCTAACTTATGCCTATTCCTATGAGGCATGAAATAAGCATTTTTGTTTTGTTTTGTGTTTTTTTAAGCTTTGAGAATAATTGCAAAATTGAAATTACAAACTGAATGAAAACTAACTGCTTGAATGAAATATCACTTGTAGAATGGAAAAGAAAGCAAACTAAATTACTTTTGCGGAAATAAAACTAATGGCAGAATTTCAAAGATAAGAAATGGAAGAAAGAAAGTAGAAATCACATATTACTCAGACACCTCCCCGGCAACAGCGCCAAAAAGTGATGAGCACCAGTATTGTAGCAAGAATGCTGCAACTCTTGGGGCTACCAAATTTACTTTATCAATCCGGGGTTCATACAAACTTGGAGGTGACAGTGTTGTATACACAAGTAAATGTGATGGGTCTTCTCTTTGTCACTACTAAGCTGGCGATAACCCACTAAGGTTTTTCAAACCAGACTTCTATTGATTCATAAGAAGCTTGATTACCAATGAGGAAAAGAGAAATATACACTAAAAGAAATCTTGTCTACTGCAGTAAGGGAAAAGACTAAAATGAAATGCTTAACCACACCATTTTTCTAACTAATTGCTAAGAGGATTTGCTTCAAAAGAATGCTAAGTTAACATGTATTCAATCCTGTTGTCCTAGGCATGCAAATTAAAACATCAAACATTATGTTGCATGTAAATGAATAAAATAAATTTGTTTTCTTTTTGTCTTTTTTTGTGTGAAAGTGTGAAAGCTAACTTCTTTTGGTAACATGGCAGGTGGCTTAGGGATGATGGTGAATGGTCAAAAGGCTTGGGAGACAATTAGGGGTGCTTTTCTAGCTTCTTAGGGTATTTTTTCACAATTCGGCCTCAAAACAAGCCACTACAGGCCAACCTACAGGATGTCCTAATGCGTTCTACAGAATGTCCTAAATTCCTACAGGATCCCCTGTATTCCTACAGGATACAACTGAGAGAAAAAGGAGGGATGTTGAAGGTGATGGAAGACTTAGGGAAGGTGGATGGTGGATGGAATGAGGCAAGGGAGTGCCTAGGACCACTTCAGGACTCAACACCAGAGTTGGGAGATGGCTTGATTTGCTCAATAAGATTGGAGAAGTATTCTTGTGAAATGATGAGAATTGTGAGGATTTTAGTCAAAGAAAGGAATGATCATGGATGGATGAAGTTGGAATGAGGTTGTTGATCATGAAATATCTATGTACCACTGAAACTCTTGCACTGTATCAACCATTGAAATTTATCCATAAATCATGTAACAAGAAGGATTTCAATTAACTAAGGAAAACATAATTTCATGAGCTTGTTGCCTACTTCATGCATGAGGAAAACTTGCAAAATAAGATGAAACCTTGATGAGATATGAAGTAACACTAAATATAGAAGAACTGATAACTAAATCCTATTCTTGCAAACTAATCAAATTCTGGCCTAAGTACAGAAAACCCTAAATTCCATGAGAAACTAGAATTCTGTCTTTTTGGGGCTGCATAGGAGTTCTTTCCTCAAACCATGATCCCTAAAAGGAGGAGTGAGGCCAAATCCAACTACTGAAATCTTTGTGATGTTCCTTTATCTCTTCTAAGCTACTAGTGAAATAAAGCACAAATGGAAGAAAACTAACAAATCCACAACTACTTGCAATGAAATAATGCTAAAGACAATTCAACTACGAAATCAACTAAACATACAAATACAAGAAGAGGAGCCTTTGCTGCTAGGGTTGGGTCATAACCCAAGAGCTTCAACCCTTTGAGTCAACTCAATGTTGGGTCAAGGAAATTCTCATTCTCATTATCAAATCAGAAAATTACATAACAATGTCTTCCACAAGTCTTGAAATTGAAAATGACTAGTGTTTTTATCGCAAAAGTTTGAATCCTAATGAGGATATAGGCCTATTTATTTACACAATTGAAGTCTCCAACGACTTCCTTAAATTTAGGGAGGCTTGGCTCCCAAACTTGAGATAAACTAGCTCTTTAACTGTCACTTGCTTGACTGCCTTTTGATCTCGATGACTTGACTGCTTGTAGTCCGAGCTAGTGTGGTTAATGGAGGAATATTTGAATGAGTGAGGAGTAAATGAAGAGGATATAGCTCCTACAATATCTCCTCCTTGTCTTATTTGAGTTTCATCCCTTAATTAGCCAAAATTTCCATGATTTTCTCTCAAAAACCTACAATCAATGCATATTAGTCCATTAGGCCTAATATCTCACTTTGACTCATCTCATTAAGAAAAATACAATCAAAATATGTAATAAATTATGAGAAGAGTTGATTTGACTAATCTAGGAGGTGCGTTAAGGTCCATATAGTCACCCAATGATGAGGCTCATCAGTTTCCCCGAAAAGTTGGTGACAAGCAATGATCAGGTGTTTAAATATGCAAAGTTGATTAATATTTTTTTGAAATATAATGTAATTCTTTCTCATTTTGCCACCTATTATCCTCAATGAAATGGATTGGAGGAATCTTCAAATAAATCTCAGGTTATAATTTTGAAGAAGACAATTGCAAAAAATAAAAAGAATTGTGATTCTCATCTTAAGTTTTCCTTATGGGAAAATATAGTGACAACCAAAGGTCTACTAGAAAGTCACCTTTTGAACTGGTGTATGGAATGGAAACTTTGTTTCCCAATCAACTAGCCAAACCAATAGCTGCACTGATTCTGGATGCTAAAGAAGAAGTTAATGCATTAACCAGGAGAATAAAATAGTTGGTGGAATTAAATGCAATAAGAGAATAGGTGGTTGAAAATTTGATGAGTGATGAAGAGAAGATGAAAGTTGTTTTTGATAGGAAGGCCAAGGATAAACGCTTTCAGCCTGGAGACCTTGTCCTAAGGTGGAATTTTAGAAGGGAGGACAAGGGAAAACATGGAAAGTTTGACCCCTTATGGTACAAACCCTTCAAAGTAGCAGAAGTTTGAGGGAACATCACATTCATTCTGGAAAATATTGATGGAGAGTTGCTGCAACTACCTGTCAATGGGAAGTTGCTAAAACATTACTTCCAACACTGAACAATATTTATTTTTTCTCATTATAAATATAAGTGTGTCCACTATAAGTATTTGTTGTGCTTTTCATTGCAATGTCTTAAGCTACAATATGACTCCATGCATGAAGTGAAGGCATTAATCTTTGGTTCCTATTATTTTTCTCTAACGCACTATCCCCAGGTGGAGCCAAGTGTTGTAGCCAATTTTCATGTGTTCCAAAATAAAAAAATATCATATATGCAAAAAAATATATATGAAGAGAAAGGAAAAAAATAAAAATTAAAGTAAAAGGAAAAATGCAAGGAAACACAAAAAGGAACATCAGATTCTTATAGGTAATATTTTTGCAAAATCTATTGTTTTAGTCAAAGGTAATGCAGGCCTGCTACAAGGGAATATTTTAACATTTTTCATATAAAGGTGGGCCATATCTATGGTGGTGAAAATGAAAATTTTAAATAACGTGCAATTTTGTGGTGCATTGTTGTTGGTCGCATCAGAACCTCACGCACAAAAAAACTCAACACAACTCAATCAACATTTATGGAGGGGAGTGCCCCCATAGGTGGTTTGGTGGAAAACTGTTGTTGGGGCAATCTACGGTCGAGATTAACCCCAACAACACCCATTTGTGACACTACTTACCATTGATATTGCCCACGTGAGCGGTAAGTGGTTTCTCCTCATCTGTGACAAGCGAGCAGGTTATCAAGTGAGCATGTACAATCAACAGATCGTCATCAACACCACAATTCTTAATCATGCCACCTCACTCATCCTTTCCATGTCATTTTCCATGTCACCCTTATGTACTTTTTGTACATATTTTCTTAACTCCATTTCTTCCTGTCTTCTGTCAATGAAATCTTTGTGTTTCCCTAATTTTCTCATTTTAACTGCATTTTCTTGACTATTTTTGTTGCCTCCGACAATGCTAAAGCTTCCAACTCAGCACTCAAAATTTCACTAGGTATTTAGCCATAGTCACCACTCCATGAATTTTCAAAGGAAATTCAAAATGTCTAAGAAAACCATCCTCTTTGACTATTCTACTCACATTCCCATCATGGCTACTAAGCACGATAATTTTGACCCAATTTGTCTTATTAATCTAATGGAGTTTCGTCAATATATCTTGGTCAACCAAAATAAGCCAGAAGTGTCAGCTAGAATGGTCAAATCCAGTTTGTTTTCTGCGATTATCTTGTAAACCTATCCTTTCCTAGAATTTTCCACTTGATTAACCTCATCTTTGTATCCTCATTGATGTTATGTTATGAATTACTTAGGGGAAAATTTCACTAGGTATTTAGCCAAAGTCACCACTCTATAAATTTTCAAAGGAAATTTAAAATGTCAAAGAAAACCATCCTCTCTAGCTATTCTACTCACATTCCCCTCATGGATACTAAGCACGATATTTTTGACCCAATTTGTCTTATTAATCTAATGGAGTTTCATCAAAATATCTTGGTCAACCAAAATAAGTCAGAAGTGTCAACTGGAATGGTAAAATACAATATGTTTTCTGCAATTATTGCGCAAACCTATCCTTTCCCAGAATTTGTCACTTGGTTAACCTCATCATTGTATCCTCAGTGATTCTATGCTATGAATTCCTTTAGGGAGAATATTTTGCAGGTTTCTTCATTGTTAATTCACCAAGCCCTGGAATTTCCACAGTCAGACCACTATCTTTCTTTTTCTGATGAAACCCTTCTATCAACCTTTCAAAATTTGTCAGTAGAGGACTCTAGTAAACTATATGCCTATATTATGCCTCCAAAAGAATTTCTACCTTCAAAGTCTACCAAATTTCCTATAACTTGTTTTATTGAAAGTGACAGGTTTGTGTTGCAAGTAATTATGAGAATTCTGAGAAGAAATTTCGGGACTTAATATCACCAACAAATATCCAAGAGGTGGAACCTAGGGCCTCATCAAGCGAGCCTAGATAAGAATATCAAGTGATCGAATGATAATAATGTGCCTATTTTTAATTTTTTTTTTTTTTTAAAATACTATATTTTGTAATTTTAAAGCTAAAATAGCTTAGTTTCTAAGTTTAGTATTTGAGTCCTCATAATGGCCGAATAAAGTTAGAAGTAGTTTTGAATCAATTTTGACAATTAACAATTTTGTAACTCTCCTCAATGTAAAAAAATTCTTTAAAAATACATCAAGGGACCGGTTTTGGGGTTTTGAACTTTGGCCTCAAAGAGAAATTTTTTTGTAATGTATCATATCTTTCTTGGAGAATTAATAAAATTCTTGGGTGATTCCAATTGTCTTTTGGGCATGATATGTGTGTTCTTTTATTTACTGTAATTCATTATCTATTTTTCTTCCTTCGATAATGTGTAAAGAAGTTGGTGGTTATTTTCATTAAATAGATTTACTTTACTTGGAATAGCTTACAGTACCCGTGCATCTTTAATTAAAATAATCTTAAACCGCGCTGCATATTTTCATACTTTCAGTTCTTTTTTATTTCATGGTTTCTTCTAAAATTTGGTATAGAGGATTTTGTTATTGCAACCTTCTATTTTGAATGTTTCACTCTTTCATTTTTTGACCACACTGCAACTTCAAAATCATTTTCATAGACAACATGGCCACCTCAGAGCGTGCCTTTTTCTCCAAGAGCTACCCCTACATTACATTTTCATAAAAAAATATTTGAGTAACCATGTATAGTATATCAAACATAGTTTTCATATTTTTGTACAAATGTCTTAGGCACTGACCTCTTCTCAATCAGAGGTTGTCTATAGGGTTACAACAACAATGGAAACTATTTTAATTGGTTCACTAACAAACTAGTCATATTAGTATCAAGCAATCATACAACTCTATCGACATGGGGGTTTGGTTTCGATTTGGTGAGATAAATTTTAGATCTAGAAGCATAAGGTAGTATCTTGTAGAGGACTACAGACTGGGAATAAATATGCTCTAACTATTGGGCTCTAAATATATCCTATTCTTCTATGAACACTCCAAAGAGTGACACGCCCTTCGATATTTCAGGCTGTAAAGATTTAAAAAACCACTCTAAAAGGAATTGATTAGGGATATAGGCCTTGATCAATTCCTTCCTTTTGTGACACTCTTGAATGTGTAAAAAATATGGGTGTCCTTGTCCTTCTCAAAATTGGCTAGAAGTTCAGTTTCAACATCATAATGGACATGCAACTGAAAGTAGTTATGAAAGATTGTAGCCAACTCACTAAATGTATAAAAATGACCCACCTTCTAATTCAATATATCATATCATCTCATTTCTAGTTAAGTTGCATTGAAAGGGTCTCAACCTAATTGAATCGTCAATCAAGGAGTTCAATGAGCACCATAAATGGAAAGTGGTTACGTGGTCTACTAGACCCTCACCAGATTTCCCTTCAAACTTTGGTATGTACGATGGAATTTTGGTAGGGATCGAGGGCCAAGCCAGGTTGTAATGGATCATATCATTAGATAATTTTGAAATATTTTGCAAATTCAGTGTTGTCAGGAATGGTAAGCACGGTGACACAACTGAATTCCAAGCTCCAAGAGTGGAATTCCCAAAATTTGGAAAAGTGTATCCTAGATTTTGAGGGGCACCAGGCTACCAAGGATTACTCATAGAAGAAATTGAACTATAAGGAAAACCTTGTTTTCCAGGGGTATATAGAGGGTATCCTCCCCCTACTATAGAATTATTAGCCATAGGAAAATTTCCTCTAGGTGGAACAATATATGAAGGGGATATCCCTTGGAAAGGGTTCCAAGCACTAGCCAAAGGAGGAAAAACTAACGAGGTACTAATAGTAGGGAAGGGTATACTTCCCTACTGACCAAATATATGAGAAATATTCCCAGACCTAAAACCACTAATGGAAGGATATACCAAGCTATGAATCCCTTGAAAAGGATTAATATTTTGAGCATAGCTAGAGAAAGGCATTGATCCTACATTCAACGATGGATTGGAAGGAGAAACATGTACACTTCCAAATGCGAAACCTTGTAACGATGTGGAAACACTAGCCATCAAAGTCATAGATACTAAAGAAGTAGAAGGTAAAGTTGATGAAACTGAGGGAAACCCACTAGATGACATTCCAAAAGAAAAACCACGAGTGAAAGGAGCATAAGGTTGGATTACCCCACTCAAACCTGAAATGGAGGTAAAGCCACCAACTACCATTTTAGGTGCAATAGTAGAGATAGAAACAATACCTCCTCCTATAATTGAAGAAGGAGTATGCACACCGATTGTATTGGAAGCCATGCTAGTGTTACTAACATTTGCCATGAAGAAATAAGGAGAGTGAAGAGGGCTACCAGGTCTATGAGTCGGAGTACCCATGTACGATACATTGTAAGGAAGGTCAGAAGGAAGATGATCGATTCCTAGAGGAATCTAGAAAGTCTTCAACTTCTACTTGGTCTTTCAACTAGAAGAGTAATTTAGTAAGAACCAGAGAATTTTCGCCTAAGCTATGGATAGGACTAGGTCCTCCCTCTGAAATAAGAACCTTCGGTGAAGGATTTTTCTTTGTTGCATTAGCTTGTATTGGTTCAAAAGAACCAACAAAATTACTCCTATGCCTTCTTGGTGAAGGTTCATCACTCACAAGTGAAAGCCCACGAAGCCTTATAGAATGACGAGATGGTCAATCAACCACCTTTATATATAAATAAAAATTAAAGACTCAAATCACCTAAGGCAAGCTAGGAGCACAAAGCACTCTCTAAAAAATTCCTAAAGGTACAAACAAGCAAGCAAGTTCCAAGTATTTCCACTTCAAGTGATTAGGACCAGACACCAAAATACAAGAAAGTGAAGAAAATGACCTCCTGAAGGTATTTTGGGATGATGAGGGCCCAAGCCTACCAGCGAATGTATCAAAAGTAGTTACACTGACCTCTAGACAATAGCCTTTATCAATGAAAGTACCTAGACTTCGCAAGGGCACCATCCAGAAGTACTATGAAAGTGATACAACGTCTGCCTCAGGTACCATGGGAATTCCCCTCCACAGTCACCTGTGTGGTCCCTAGGAAAGGAAACTAAGGTCACCATCTTGTAATCAGAATCTAGGCGAAACAATCATGGGAACGTGATCCAACAAGTAGGAGAGGGGTTATCTCTCTGTCCTTATCTTCACACGTCCTCATGCTTGACTCTCGTGTTAGAGGAGTTTTTTCGGTTATCTTAATGACACTATATTTACACTCATTAATGAAATTCTATACCTTTTAGTTTGAGTGGTCTTAGAGAGTTTACGCTCCACACACCCCAAGGCCTTAAAATTCCATAGACTAGTTAGATTTTGCGATGACAAAAAGAAAAAGTCTAGTTCATTTTAATTTAAGTGCTCATTTTAATTGCTTTTTATTTAGGAAAAGGGGAATGGAAGTGCCACTGATTGTGTTATGAAGCAAAATAAATCAATAAGAAAAACCTAGCCTACATGAAAATTCAACTCTTCTTTTTCTTCGATGAAAAGATACTTCTACAAGGGTTCTACAAGAAACTTAATAGAGCAATTTTTTTTTTCAATTTGACGCTCACACATTCAAAATCTAACAAAAAGAATTGAATGATATCTATAATGCATATAACCTAATGAACACTAGTATGCAAATGCAATATGAAAAGAGAAATATAAAAGTGAGAAAACATGATAGAAAAGATAAACGAAAATACAAACAACAAAGAGAAGGAAATCCCAAATCAAAGAACACTTCCCAAAGAAAAAAAGACATTTGACCTTATCACAACAATTTACACATTTTATAGAACCCAAAAGACTACAAAACAAAGAAACAAAAGAAAAGAAAACAAGAAGATTTCTTTTTCTTTTTCTTTTAAGAATCTTGAAAAACTGAAAATTCAAAAAGGGAAGAAAATCAAAGATATCAAAGCCAAAATCATGATGAACATCCAATCCCATCTAGTCACAAATATGATCATAAAGACTAAAAGAGTAGTTCAAACTAGAGACTTATCACTTCAAGAACTTGCCCAAAAAGATGTAAGAGACTCAGAAAATCAAAAAGACTTTAGAGAACTGAAATCCCTCATTCACCCAAGAATCTCAAACCATTTTTGAAAAACCAGAAAGAGAAAGAAAAAGAGCCAACTCCTAGGTCATAAGGGAAGCAAATCAAATATTGGGTTATCAACAAGTTTAATAACAATAGATATTTGTTCCAGAGCTACAAAACAACTAGATACCTCTTAAAGAATATCTGGAACCCAGCTTCAGATGCAAAATGCTTCAAAAACTGAAAACCCTTGGTTGACACAAGCATTTCTCCAACAAGACGAAAGTCATCAACAAATATAGTTAGCGAGTGTTGACCTAGGTTGTCATTGATGTCAATATGGCAATATTATAGATACTAGAGGATGACATGCAGCCAAGGGGAAGCCGAGCGATCCATGAAGAGACAGGAGCAAAACCATCTATATATGCCAACCAGATTAGAGCAAGAGAGGCATTCATATATGCAAGGAGGTCTTTGAAAGACAT
The DNA here is from genome assembly GCA_000404065.3 of Pinus taeda. Lineage (NCBI taxonomy): Eukaryota > Viridiplantae > Streptophyta > Pinopsida > Pinales > Pinaceae > Pinus > Pinus taeda. Next base: position 90,266 of record APFE030746807.1, read on the forward strand.
TGCCAAGCCAAAGGAGCCACATTGGACTAAGAGGAGCTGTAGGAGGAACCATATAGTAAGGAGGCATATCAGAGTCATCAGGAGCCATCGAAGGAGCAATGGATGCGTTTAACAGCAAACAGAGGACATAGAGAGCCATCAAAGCAAACATGAGTAGAAAGAGCCACCAGAGGAGCAGATGGAGACGAGAGGAGCTAACAGAGCTTGAATCACCACCATCAGAGCCGTAGAGGAAGCAAACAGAGTTAGAGGAGCCAAGAGGAGCCAAGAGGAGCCAAGTGGAGCACACAGAGTGCTTTAACACTATCCATGGCATAAACATACATATGGCGGCAAAGACTTGTGTAATATCCCTCCCTTTAATAATAAATAATAAATAATAATAAATAATAATA
>APFE030746807.1:111389-121531 GCA_000404065.3 Pinus taeda
TGCATGCATGTAACTACTGCACTTCAGATAACTGAATATTCTCTCATAAATAACTCATGCATGTCAGTTCAGACAGAGACCTAGTTGAGATCAGATGGAGGGGCAGTGTACTATTAGTTGCTAGAATATTCCATTCTGAATATTCCTTGCATGCAGAAGGAATTCTTCCTTGAGGATTGTGCAGTTACTTCTTCAGGTTTTGTGAGTGTGATGAGGCCAATTCACACATTTGGCTTCACTGGACTCCAAGAAAAATTGCGCAAGGAAATATGAGGCTTGGAGGGCTTGAGGAGGGCATATACAATGTCTATTCAGTCTGTGAGTTGTATTGTTTCATTGCAAAGGGAGCAGGATAGCTTGAGAGTTGATTCTTTTTGTAACTTGAACAAGATTTCCACTTGTATGATAATACAGAGTTGGGGTTTTAGTTCCCCGGGTTATTTCTTCTATGTTATGTGTGATTGATTTCTCATTCTCAGTTATATGTGTTCTCATTGATCGTGCTCAAATTGATTAAGCTTTCGCAGAGTTTATTGTAGAAGTAGATCTTGTATTTTGCTTTATTCTAGTGCATAATATGTTGATCTACAATGGGAATTTCTACACAAACTTGGGTATATTTATTAAAATCTAATACAAACAAAATTGACATGTTTTTTCCCTACAGAAGTTAAGAATAGATAATGTAGTTGAATATATTAACAACAAATTTACAACTTATTTCACTGCATAAGGCATTTGGATGTAACGCAGTATTCCATATACATCACAACAAAATAGTGTTGCTAAGATAAAGAATCACACTTTAAAGGAAATAGCAAATTGTTTAATCCAATTTAAGGGAATAAGTCTTTGTCATTGGGAAGAAACCATTAATTATGCAATTACATATTGAATCACACTTACATGTTGGCTTTAAAAATATAATACTAGAATAAGCATGGAGTAAAATTAAACCAGATGTAAGCCACTCCTTTGTGTTTAATGTAGAGCATGGGCTTACATTTTTTATGAGAAAATAAAAACATTACCACCTAAAAGTGAGAAGTGCATTTTCGTTGGATATTTTGAAAATATTGAAGGTTACAAATTTCTTCAAATTCATTCAAGTGGAATTATTATTATGAGAGATGTTAGGTTTGATGAAAATATGTCAACTTGCAAACTTGATTCAATACTTACGCCATCTTCGACTCATAAGGCATCTTTGACATCTATGTCATCTTCTCTTCCAAACTTTTCCATTAGTGATCCTATTATGGTTTCTTTTTTAGATGATAATAGTGAGGATGAAAATCAAACTTTTCCTACCCACCTTCTTCCAGTTGGGTCTATTGAACATGAACCAACACTAGCACCAATACTTCCCAAGTGGGTCCTTATAACATGAGAAGTAGTTTTTGATCTTGCTAGTGATTTTATAGCTCAACATTTTGCACATTCACAATTCTAGTGAGCCTTTTCTCATTTGGCTTAGGTTTTAGAGACTCACGATTCAAAAACATTTGTAAAAAATTATGGGGATCTAGATTGGGACACAATAATGAAGGGAGAATATTCTTCCTCAATGGTGGATTATACTTGGGATCTCGTACCTCTTTGAAAATGAAGAAAAAATGTCATATCTTGTACTAAACTCAAAGTAGATGCTAATTTGTAGCAAAAATTAGTTGGAATCCTTTTGTATTTGATTCATACACATCATGATATCTCCTTTATTGTTGGTGTTTGCCCAATATATGCAAACACCCCAAGAGAACAATTAGAACAAAGTAAAAATGATGCTTTGATACATCTAGGGTATAATTTAGTTTGGGATACATTACAATTGGGGGGGGACTCCTTTGTTGGTTGGTTTAACATTGATTCTAGTTGGGCTTATGATGATAACATTTGGGAGGAATTTCATTGCATGTCAACTTTTCAATCTTGGTTTTGGAGCTCTCACTTGTTCTTGTAAGAAACAAAAAACTCTTACTCTTTTTCATTGGAAGTGGAATACTGAGTAAAAATTAATGCGAGTCAAGATTCCTTTTGGTTTCAATAGATCCTTTTGGAGTTTGGATTGCATTAATAACATCCAACCACCATTTGGTGTGATAATATAAGTGTCGTAAAGCTTGCCAAAAATCCATTTCAACATCAACACTAAAAACACATTGAGCTACATATGCACTTCATCAAAAAGGTCATTAAAGATTGTATCCTCAAAGTTCTGTTTTGTCTTATAAATGATCAATTCGTAGGCATTTTCACAAAGTCTCTCACACAAATAAAGTTTTCCAAAGTTCATTATATGCTAGGTTCAAGAAGTTTTCATTATGGGGGGGGATTAACTCTAATGCCTCCTTCATTTTCCTATTGCATCACTTTTGTAAATCCTTCATTCCTACCTAAGTTTTTGTTAAAGGAAAGGTAGCAGTCGCTTGTCTGTTTGTTACTAGATCTCTTTTGAATCTAGGGAGATTGCTCTTGTCCACAAGAGCAATTAGTCCGCCATAACAAATTGGCAACTCCACTGGGGATCAAACCCAAAATATCTGATGGCGCTAATCATAGTACTCATAATATGTCTTCCACAGCTTGGGCCATTTATTTTTCCACCGATGAGTTAGTAAGACTCCATGGGATATGCCTTGGTTGAACAATGAATAATATTGTAGAGTATATTGCACTTATTGAGCTATTATATGATATCATTTCATTTGGCATTCGTCGTTTAATAATTAGGTTGGATTCTCAACTCATAGTATTAAATTTAAATCGTGTTTATTCAATTAGGAGTTCTACAATGTTAAGGATGTTTTACGGGTCCGTCTCTTGGAAAGAGAATTTGATTACATTGAATACCAACATATTCCAAGACATTTAAATACATTAACAAACGAATTGGAAAATTATGTATTAAATCGACATTTGCAACATTTGTTAAAAGAAAAACAATAGTCATTCACATATTGTACAAAATAAGTTGAGAAAATAGAAGTAGTCTTCATTGTCATAATGTTTGTAAAAAGTTTGAGTTTACAAAAATATCATCCAAGACATATGAGGCCCCGTGGCCTTTATTATTCGAACATGTCGATAGACTAAAAAACAAAATCTATCCCTATGAATAGCAACTAAGCATGATGATCATGATAGCAAACAATGGCACATACTACTCATCGCAACATACGGCTAATCGACCCAGGTACTCCTATTGTATGCCTCTAGTAGTGGAGAGGAAAATCATCAATCACAATATCTTGGATGTATAGAGTCAACCTCTCTAGGTTATGCTCAATCTTAGTCAAAGCCTCTGGTGCCTTTGGGTTCTGTGCTATAGGAGATGGCTACTCATCACGTTTGTCAAACAGTCGCATCATTGTCGGTCTAACTGGTCCCACATCTGTATGATTATTTTATATGATTACTTTTGGATGTGAAATAAATAAATAAAATAAAATTTCAAAATACAAAACAACCAAAGTGAGAATTTTTACCTATATCACCCCATTGCATTCCTACGGGGAGTGGGATGTCTGTATCACTGGTGTAGTCCATACCCGCATATGGGTAATCCTCAATCATGATAATCTGGAGATTCGGCCATCTTAAAAATGCAGGAGTATATCTGACTATCAGACCATCACCAATTCTGTGGTGAGCCATCAATGTAACCCACTGCAACATACGAGGATCTCATAGTCCTCCCATTTCCATGGACACCTGTGGATAAAGCAGAGGAATTCTTTCTAGAGAAAATGATATGACTATAACACCATATCCAAAGTTCTTTAGTTTCGTGTTCTTTGCTCTGGTGAGTTGCCCTTTGATATTGGTAGCAACTCCTTCGCACCAATTAAATACAATGGGTTGCAAGTACTCTAGAGAAATATGCATTTGAGCTTTAGTAACGAGGTGAAGTGCAACACTTCCACATAGTTGAGAAACAATGAATGCAATCATCCTAAGTGGAAGTCTTTAGATGCCTTTTATCTCAATTCTTCCACCATTGAGTTTGGCCCTAGGAACGCAATGCTTAACTAAGTAAGATTTTGTTGTTTCACTACTTGGTCTATTCCCAAATAATGAATTATTAATGCCATGATGCGAGAGCCCCATTAAGAAATAGATATCGTTGGCATCAATGGTGAGTCTTCGATCTCCAATTTGAAAACACTGCTCTTGGGCATTTCAAGTTCTTACTAACCATGTCAATAAATCCACTTGGCCTTTCATCCCTGGAATCATAAAATATTTGAGTAAGCCACAATTTCTCAAAGTCTACAAAGTAGCTAGATCATTCAAAGCCTCAACATATTGAGCTTCATGCTCTCTCTCTCTCTCTCTCTCTCTCTCTCTCTCTCTCTCTCTCTCTCTCTCTCTCACTCCATTCCATTTTAACACTTCAAACACCTGAAATTAATGATGGAAATCAGTTAGAAGAAGAATATAGAAGATTTTTGCAAAAAAATGAGTGTCTTTTCATTATTTTTAAAAGCCCTCGTTCCCTTACAAAGTTTCCTTTATGGATAATGCACATTTGCACGGTTCCCTTTCAGGTAAACTACACAAATCGTGTTTTTCCAACAATAGAAAAATTGGGTTTGCACAGACCCGATGAAGAGGAATTGCAAAAACCCGAGGGTGCATTTTAAATCATTAAAAACTCTAAAAAACAAAAAAATCACTAGTAAAATGCAGAATAAAAACTATCAATGTGAAGAGTAAGGGATGACCTTATACCTAGAGAAAATGGCTCGAGAAATGGTCCACCGATCTGATCACAATCTGCTGCTGAAGTTTTGGGTGAAAATGCACTTTCAAAGAGCTCCCAAATGGTAAAGAGTTTTATTTTTTGACCTTTTATCGACATAATAGGCCTATTAAAATAATATTGTTTGCCTATAAATTATCAAATTCAAAACTTTTAATGTTTTTTACTATTTTTTTAGCAGTTATGATGATTTTTGGGTTTGAATGTGTAGTTTACAGGGTTAATTATAAAAATAGATCATTTTGACGACGATTAAATTGTTATCACCTTTTTGGGCTTTTAAAATTTACGAAAAAGTGAAACATTAGAGTTACCTTTAAGCTCTTTTCTGACTCTCGAAATGTGAAAATATTGCCGAGTACGCTTGTTTATTTTGAACTCGTTAAAGTAAATGAAAAAAACGTCTGCTTGATATAAGTTTACCCCTTTTACGGATCATGTAGACTATTTACAAAAAAGGTATACTTTATCTAATCATGGTCAAAAGAGTTATCTCCTTCATTTTTTACCCTTTTCTGGGCTTGAGAGACTAAGTCTACGAAAAAGGACATTTCAGAGTTTACTTATGTTTTTCTCCCTACTCCCTAAATATGAAAAACATCGAGATTTACTTTCTCCAGGCTCGTTAAAACTTTACGTTGAAAGAGTTCAATGAGTTTTCTTTCCGTGTCTTTTTCAGACTCTTTAAATATGAGAACAACATCGAGTTATCACTTCACTAGGCTCATAAAATATAAATAGTGCAAGAATTGTCAATCATGACGAGACCGAACCAATCCTTCTTAGGGTTCGTTAAAAATACTTTGAATGACTCATCTGAAGGATAAGCTTATAGAACAATCATATACTATCCTCCTCAAGCTTGCATAAAAATAAAGAGGTACTTGCCAGTAATGGTGGGAGAAAATTGGAAATAAACTTTTGTTTTGTATTGTTAGAAGGCAGTATGTCATTCTTGAACATGACACTCCATCACTTTTGTGTCCAGGTTGGGAAATCCATTTTCCTCTCAATTGACCACACCTTATTGAAAGTCTTCATATAGGTTTTGGGTGTTATGTTTGAGTCAAATGTTTCCAAGTCAAAATGTCATGTTGCTAATATGTTCGAGAGAAGTTCAACCTCAATTAAAATTACCTTGCAATTCATAGTCTTCAATCACGTCGACCATCCCTAAGTTCGTATCGAATCACTCCAAATTTGTTCTTCAAAACTTGACATGAGTTTTGTGTTGTAGACCCTCTTGTGTTGGGTAACTTCCTATCGACTTCAACCCATTATCTAGGAATTTGATCTAGAAACCTCCTTTGGTACCTTAGAACCTGCATACCTCAATGGTAGGTTTCTCGCCTTTGATGATAGGTTCTCATCATTGACCTTTGATCGAATGATTCTATGAGTGTTCAACTTCAAGACATTTATTCATACTCCATAGATTGTACTGGAAGTACCTTGAGAACCATTACCATTATTGGTGGTTTCTCTCTCACCTGTTAATGATTCACATCATTGACCGGTAATAAGGTGGTTTCTACCATGTTCGACTTCGATACATTCACTTGCATGGTTAGATTCATACTATGGAGCAGTAGAGATGAAGACCAAGACTCTGGATCTAGTTTCATCCATCCAGGCTACACGGAGTTTCATGATATTCGCGATTGAAAAAATGGATTCATATTTGATGGTTGTGTCCATACTACGTCTACTGTTGACATGGATCTTTGTTTATTTCCATACTGATTCTTTGAGATACTTTTACTTTGAGTATGGGAATCCTTACCTCGGTGATGATTATATAAAGATATTGTATCGTAATCATTGATTGTTTATTTCAGGTCTCCGAAGAATTGGTCTTTAATATGAACTTTGGCATGACAAAGTGCTTCAGTCCTCAACATCCTTTCTTAAGTTGCACTTTTGGGGGAAATCTCTTACATGTCATTTTGTCACCATTAGGCAAATGACTACCAATTAGGATCTCTCACTATCCGATGAAGTGTTCTAAGTATTCCCATACAAAGTTGGAAGTAAAACAATCCCAAAGACTACAAGAATTCTGGATTGCATTACTCAAAAATATATTTTTAAGCACTTACATAATTTCCCTAGCCATTACTTGCGCAAGCGTAGTTTTCACCATTATAGACTGGACAATTCTGGGCTCTGTCTTCCGCTAAAAACTGTGCAAATCTCTTAGCAAGAGCAAAAAAAAATGATTTATAGAGGCCTCATTGGAGGAATATTTCCCAACTGAAGGCCTCAAGCCTCTACATACTTGGGCCTCATACCTCTCTTTATGGAACCCTCATCCCTCTCTTTATGGATCTCATCCCTTGATAAGAGGATCTCAAACCTCCTCCTCTTGGCCTATAAATTCAACATGTACCAGAGGGTAAAGAGGGGATTTTGAATGTAAACTTATGTTGTTGGAATACGGTTGGAAAGCTTGTCACCTAAGGGGAGGATTGGAGACCATTGGGAGGAGGCTTACATCATCGATACTGTTATGCTTCTTAACCTGCAAAAGATACCCAAATACAGAATATGCGAAAAAAAGAGACCGAGAACACAGAATGGCAATGACTTTATTATTCAGAGAGAAATGTTCACTTGCCTCTTCGAGGGGGGCAACCTCCAATAGAGCAGAGCTCGATTACAAAAATAAGACACGATGCTCCTCGCAGGGAGTTACTATCCTTTATATATGACTCCTACGAGTAATACCACAGGTCAATACCGCTTATTACTAATACCATCTATCTAATACTACGGCCCATTTGCAACTAACTGTGGTTCCTTTATTAATTGCGGATTAACCACTTACAATTATTAATATGGGCTTTATTGAATCTTAACTATGACGTGGTCCCATTACATAGATAAGGGGGTTAGGGTGGGACCCTAACATGCCCACCCCCTTAAGTCTAGCCTTGTCCTCAAGGCTGAAGCTGCGGAAACTGCTGCAGAATAGTGGCTGGCTCCCAAGTTACATCTTCTGGAGAGGTGTCTTTCCATTTGACTAGGACTTCCTTAATCATGCGGCTGCGCAGTTGCTTGACTCGTGTGTCGAGGACCTGTTCCGGTTGAAGCCAGATGGATCCTTCTTCATCCAATTCCGGTAGACTAGTCTGAATTCTCCAATTATTCCCAATCACTTTCTTGAGGCATGAAACATGAAAAACTAGATGGATTTTTGCAGTAGGTGGCAAAGCCAACTTGTAGGCCACTTCTCCAATGCGTTGAAGTACTTGATATGGGCCGTAGAATTTGGGAGAGAGTTTATGACATCCTTTGTCTTTGAGTGATGTTTGCTTATATGGTTGGAGCCGTAAGAAGACCTGATCCCCTTCTTGAAATTGGCGCTCTGAGCGATGCTGGTCTACCTGTTGCTTCATGCGGTTCTGAGCTTGGTGAAGATTCTCTCGAAGATGGGCGAGCATAGTTGCGCGATGTTGTAGGAGTTGATCCACTGCTTGGACTTTTGAGCAACCTTTGAGATATGAAGTAGGTGAAGGCGGGAGTTGACCATATACTGCTTCATATGGATTCATTTTGGTGGTGGCATGATAGTTGGTGTTATACCACCATTCTGCCAGAGGTAGCCACTGTACCCAAAGGTGTTGTTTTTCTAAAGTAAAACACCTAAGGTAGGTTTCTAGACATTTGTTGACTGCTTCAGTTTGACCATCTGTTTGCGGATGGTAGGAAGTACTGAGTTTTAGTTGAGTGCCCTGTATTCTGAAGAGTTCCTGCCAAAAATTGCTGGTGAAGATCGGGTCGCGGTCGGACACAATAGAAATGGGCATGCCATGCAATTTGAAGATCTGATCCATGAAAGTTTGAGCAACCAATGTGGGAGTAAACGGGTGGGGGAGAGCGCAGAAATGAGCATACTTCGACAATCGGTCCACAACCACCATGATGACTGACTTGTTCCCTGACTTTGGAAGACCTGTAATGAAATCCATAGAAACTTCGGTCCAAATGGATGCTGGAATGGGCAATGGTTGTAAGGTGCCTGGTGTGTTGAATGTTTCCCCTTTGTGGCGTTGAAAGACCTCACATTCGGTTACGAAGGTAAGGATGTCCTTTTCATGCCTGTCAAGAAAAATGATCGTCTGGTGCGAGCATACGTCTTCTGAAAACCCGAATGTCCTGCAATGGGAGATGAGTGCATCTCTGCCAAAATGCGACTTTTGAAGGTGGATGTTGGTGATATTACGACTCTGTCCTTGTAGCGAAGAATATCATCCTACCACGAGTAGCCCTTGGTGGAATTTGGATCAGCCTGTAATTGAGAAATGAGTTGGGAGAGCTCGGGGTGTGAAAACCATTCTCTGCGAGCTTCTTCAATCCATTCTGAAATGGGGAGGGAAATAGCTAGCAGGGTACTTTCCTCCTCAAATTGGCGAGATAATGCATCTGCTACACTATTGTCTTTCCCTTTCTTGTAAATGATCTCATAATCATATCTCAGCATTTTGGCTAGCCATTTATTTTGTTGTGGGGAGGATAGGCGTTGCTTCAAAAAATATTTAAGACTGTGATGATCTGTGCAGATTTGGAAATGTCGCCCCAATAAATAAGGTCGCCAAGTGTCAACTGCATGTAAGATGGCCATCATTTCCTTCTCGTATGTAGATTGGCCCTGATTCTTCCCACTGAGTTGCTGGCTTGTGAAGGCCAACAGTCTCCCTTCCTGCATTAAAACTGCCCCAATACCTATTCCTGAAGCATCACATTCAATGACGAAAGATTTGGTGAAGTTAGGGAGTGCTAAAACTGGAGTGGAACACATGGCATTCTTTAGAGCTGTGAAGGCCTGTTGTGCTTCCTCATTCTAGAAGAAAGAATTTTTCTTTAGGAGTTGGGTGAGGGGCTTCGCTATGCAACCATAATTGCAGACAAATTTACGATAATAGCCTGTGAGACCCAAAAATCTGCGTAATCTCTTCAAGATCTTACGTTGAGGCCATTCCTGCATTGCTTGGATCTTTTTGGGGTCCACCTTGACACCCTCATGCCCCACAATGTGTCCCAAATACTCCACCTCTGCCATGCCAAATGAACACTTGGACATCTTCATGAATAATTTCTGCTTGCGTAGCAGTTGCAAGAGTAGATCTACATGCTGAAGATGTGCAGCCCAAGTGCAACTATAGATGAGGATGTCATCGAAGAAGACAAGGACAATTTTCCTGAGATATGGTTTGAGAATGTGGTTCATAAGGCTCTGAAAAGTAGAGGGGGCATTACAAAGACCAAATGGCATGACCAGGAATTCATAGTGGCCTTCATGAGTTCTGAAAGCAATCTTGGGTATGTCTACTTCCTTCATGCGGATCTAGTGGTAACCTGAGCGAAGATCCAACTTCGT
>APFE030746807.1:139539-159814 GCA_000404065.3 Pinus taeda
AAAATGCCGAATCCCATCTCAATCATCAGAGGACACCACACCACCTTCTCTGAGGAGTGTTTTATTAAGAAGAGAAAATTTTACTCAAAACCTTCAATTAAATACAATAATTTATACTTGTGAATTTATTAAACTTACACCATTAATTCTTATTTTATTGTATTTTATAGTACTCCACTTTTATTTTATCTACATCTATTATTAAAAAATTGCGATACAATTAATTTCTTAGATTATTTTTATAATTAATAATAAAAAATTTCTTCTATTTTACATTGATCGTGAGAATTGATTTGTGATAACACATTAAGTTTAATATATCATGATATTTATGTTTATAATAAAAGTATTTATAAAAATAATGATCTTTTTACGGACATAATAGTTTACTAATTGTAAAATGTATATATTTTCTTTTTAAACTTTTCTCCCTCATATTTTATATAAAGTAGAATACATTTTTTTTCTCAATAAAATTTAAATATGAACTTTTCTCCCTCTTATTTTATATAAAGTAAAATACATTTTTCTTTCTCAATAAAATTTAAATACGCCACAACAAATTTAATTTTACATCATTTCGTTTTTTTATACATTTTTTTTGTCAAACCTGTATAAATAACACATTTTTCAATATAAAAATTTATTATAACAAAATGTATACATCATACAACTAAGTTACAACTCAGAGCCAACTATCATGATGCAATTGAGTGAGTTGGGTATATATTCTAGCAAAGTCATCCTCAAATTAAGTGAGTTAGGTATTTATTCTAGCAAAATCACTTGAGACTTACCCTTAATCCCAACCTCCAGTACATAAACAAGAGTTAGATATTTATTCTAGCAAAGTCACTTTAGAGTTGCTATTAATCCCAATCTCTATTACATAAATAAGCCCTTAATCTCAACCTCCATTACATAAACAAAAATTAGATATTTATTATAAAAAAGTCACTTGAGACTTGCCCTTAATCCCAACCTCCATTACATAAATAAGTCTAAAGTTAATAGTATTTATTAAGAAATTTAAATTTGTTTGAGTAAACAATTCAAAAATTTACTAAAATTACACGAGCATAGATCTATCTTAAATACCGCTAATTGAGAGGAATCCAATTTCTTCACGTTTAAATATTTTGATGAGCCGACATTATTTCAATATTTTGTATAGTTATTTTAATTTTTTTATTTTTTTATTTGGGTCGACAACTTTGATGAGTCAAGATCTAACATGAGTTGAGAGGGATTCAATTTCTTCACCAAATATTTTTATGAACCGACATTATTTAAATAGTTTGTATAGTTATTTTATTTTTATTTTTTTATTTTTTATTTGGGTGGACAACTTTGGTGATAGTTACACATCACACTGAGTTGTAAAATGACCCTCTCAACTCAATCATACTTAGCTCAATAAACCTCTAGATTTAATCATACTAAACTAGACTAGACTATAAAATAAACCTTTCCACTCAATAACAGACTATAAAACTTTCAAAATCATTTTTTCAACGGTAATAAATCATCTTTTTCTTTTCACTGCCCTTCACTGTAATACAGAAATATTCAAATTTAATTAAAAACTAATATTACATACATGCGTATATGAGCTTAAAACATCTCTTTCTCCTAGCTGATGTCTACACGCATACTACTATTCAAATGTGACCGACAGTCTCGCACATCTCTATGATTAATAATGCCTCTTAACAACCGTGACCTTCCTGCATTGCATTTTATTATCAGGGAATAACATACATCACCTACCGATGGAATTGTTTAACAATATCAGCAAATCGTGAGGTTTACTTGTGCTTAATCACGATCCATGGCTGCCTCAACAACCCCAAAAAAAATACCGACTAGATTTAAACATCCGACAAATTTACCAGCAATTAAAATTATAAAACGACACGGAGTTCAAGGATGTGGAGTGGTGTGGGGAGGAAAACGCAGTATGAAATGAAATCCTCCTCGATGAGATAATCAAAGATACTATTCTTCGATTCGACATCTATCCTAAACCCTGGGGAAGGTTCTCCGGTTTCTAGTGCCGCGGACCCCATTCCCAAGAAATAAATAGAAAGGTAGACAGTCTTATTCCTCCGCTGGACGCATTGATCCTTATATCTCAGATCTGGCAGTGGCTACTGATCTGTAGCTTCCATTGGTAACGCGGATCTTGCTTCAGATCGGCAGCCATTCGCAGCATTTCCGTGGTCTCCTCGATCTCATCCCCGGTGCCCTGAAATTTCAGGGCTCCGATGCTTGTGTTTTGAGCGGTGAATTTGAAGTTGAAGTTATTCAGCTATTCTTAACAAGATGATAAGTCCAGGCCCAATTACGGCCGGCCAGGTACACACATTTCCCCCTGAGTATGTAGATATGGTTTTTATTTTGAGTTATTTAGAAGGGTACTTGTATTTTTAGAAAAGGGATAAACCAACAAAATTTAACCTTGATTCTGGTTCAGATCTGGTTTATGAAGATTCCTGGAATGTTCGTTGCAGAACCTATTGGTCATCCATTTAAATGCAAACAAGAACACAGCCCGATCAATTGTAAATGCACTAGTAATTAATAGGAACCAGAGACGCACTATTGAGAAGCATACCCCTGTAGTAATTTGCCAGAGATCTATCTTATTTGAGTGGAAACCTCCCAAGTCACAGGGATAATGTGGATACATGGAGTTATATTTGAGCCGCGGATAATATCAACATAAAATCTTCCAATGTCACTGGCATTTTCTTGTATAAATATATTGCATCCACCTAATTTAATGTAGATATGAAAGTCTTCTCACTTTTGATGGAACAGATTCTTGACATCCTCCTTTGCCTTAGCACCGAGAATTTCTTGTACTTGCACCTTGTTTTATATCTTCTTCTGGCTAGATATGTAGTTCTTAGCTAAAAACTAGACTCTCAGTTCTTTGTCTTTTCTACTTTCAGTATTGATTTAGAAGTTGCTTTCACACACACATATCTTGTATCTACACTGTATGTATTCTTTAAGTTCCATTACCCTACTTTTGTGGTGAGGACATTAATACTTCTCCATTACGAGAAATGAAACGGGGGCCTCGTTACCATGGAAAACACTCTACGAATGACAATGAGACTAGAAATGCCGTTTTTTTACGACTGTTCTCGTTTTTACTATTAGAATCTGTTTCTCCAGAAATTACGAGAAACATGGATTACTTCTGTGCATTGATTGCTCCATTTGGATGAGTTTTCCAGTGCATTGATCACTGCTTGGGTGAATTTTCGATGAAAGTGAGCCAGTTGAGGTTGCGACTTTGCAATGCATAAGTTGGTTGCTTTTTTCCTGTGGTGGTAGGATTGTTGGGAATTTGATCCTGCATTGCAACCTTGAGTTTCCATTGAAGTGCCCAGGGTTCGTTCAGTTGGCAACATTGTCCAGAAAGCAGCACTGGGAAATTTGCATTATATTTGCTTTTTAATTACCAAAGGAAAACTCTAATGAGATTGCTCTGATGCAATTCCTCTGTAGTCAAATTTAGTTTTTCAGTCCATTTCTGTAGGCTTAACGAGGCTTAACTAGAGCCAGCAGAATATTGGTTGAAACGTGAAATCAATTAAGAAAGTTCATTTAGTTTCTGCTCATGTAGCGTCATTGTTTCAGGCTTATGTTATTGCTAGTGTCTCATAGGGTGCTGTTTTATAGGCTTATCTTTTGACTTCCCAGTGAAGCCGTGGAATCAATCAACTTCTTTCTAATTAAAACCGTTTAGCTTAGAAGGAAAAAACAAGAATTAATATTTCAACTTTGCATACCTTAGCAGAAATTTGTCATGTATGTTGTGCCGTTTGCTTTTGTCTCTGCTTGAAGTTTGAGCTGTATTTGGGAAAGCCATTTTTAGAAACGGTTTCTATTAATCTGTAGACTGTACCATATAGTTTCAGAATGCCTGTGAAGGTAACTAGTATCACGGGAACATATTGACCAGTAGAGAATATGTTTGTTTGAACTTTGTAATATTTATGTGATGTATAGATGGGTAGTTCAATGTTGGCTTGCATTATTGTTTTCTTTCTCTGTCAATTGGCATTATGATTTGTAGAAAATCCTGGTTCCTATTTGTAAGCTGCTGCCTTGTATTACTTGACTCACTCTAATGTAATATTACAGGTGTCATTTTTCCTTGGAATAACCCCTGTATTTATAGCATGGATATATTCCGAGATCTTGGAGCACAAGAAACGTCATTATCTTTCTAAAGTGTAAGTAATTGTGCTTTTCCTAGTTGTTCTTATCAGTATTGGTGCTAAAAGAGTTAATGATTCTTGCCATTGCACTTTATTGGTTGTAATTTAGCTCTGCACCTTACCATTATAACTTGGTCATTTTCAAAACCTTGATGCAACTATTTTCTTTTCCTTGTTTAGTGTCCTACAAATCATATGGTGACTAAACGAGTTCATTCTTTGACATTATGGGTGCTGTTATTTTAGTGCTTCTTACTAGTTATCATTCTCGTTCCTTTAGCTAAGTTAGTTGGACATATGCAATTAACCTTGGTGCTCTGTTTTTGGAGTACTGGGAAATAGCAAAATGAGATGTTGTCTGTTGCTGGGTTTAGTCAGGCTATGCTATTAATATGTATCTTGATGCTTTTGAGGTAATAATGGTTTGTACCTACCAAGCACCGAGTTTTGCTGTACAAATAGTAAATTATCTATCTCAATTCCATATATAAAACTACTTTCCCTGTGAAGGAAAAACTGGAAAGCTTACACCGTTGTTTCTGAAAGCAATTATGTTGGATTAATTTTATGTATTTTGTATATTTTTAACTTCCTATCTCATATACAGTCAAGGCTTTTCACATCAACTTTTAGTTTCTCTTATAATCGTGTTTGCTAATATTAGTTGGGTAATGTCCCTGGAGAAATCTATCCATAGATTTAGTGATTATCAACAAGATATGTGCTGCCAAAAGGATATAGCACAATAAAATGCAAAAGTTGTGGTTGACTAAGCACACAGTGCACACTGGTAGTGTGGTATTTTTCCAGTAAGGAAAAAGATGAAGCAACGTTAGAAAGTTTTAACACTGACCTGAGTGCTACATTGACCTGAATTTCTGATTTCTGCAAATCAGAACACACTTTTGGTTTATTCACTGTCAGCGATTTTGATTCTAAAGGACTATGTGCATATTGCCTGCTCATTGGGTGGGGACAGCTTATCTTTAGGTGTCTTTCCACTACAGTTAATTTTGATTGCATTTCTAATGTTCTATCCTTTATTCGAAGAACTGAGTGATGAACGCTTTAAATTGGTTGTATAGGCTTTACATTTCCTGTTTAACATTGGTTATATCATTTAATGAACTTTACCTGGTGTTGAAGTTCTAGCTTATTGCTGTTGTCTGAATTTAATGCAGTCGTTCAGAGGCAATTGTTGGAAATTTGGGTGATGAAGCAACAAAGGAAGGGGAGAGAGATGTATTGCTTGAAGGTGGTCTTCAACCTGCACCCAGTCCAAAAGCTATGAATTTTTCTGTTAAGTCTCAACTTATCAGGTTAGAACACTATCTCTGTGTTGGCCTGTGTTGCTTTACTCTTGATGCTTCATTGCATGACAGTGTTTTGTTTTTATAGGCGTGTTATGGAATATTGATTCGCTATGGCTTGTCACTGTGCTGTGATACCAGGTTCTTTACAATGGATGAAATGTTTTTAATTGAAAACCGATCTACTTTGAGAGTAATGTAAGTAGTCTGTCTTATTATTCTAAAAACAAGCAAGTTTTATCAAATAGTTTGCGTAGAATTTATCTGAGTCATTCCCTCTCTGGTGTCCTTTGTTTGCAGGTCTGAATTTGGGGCAATGCTTCTCTATTTTTATATCTGTGACAGAACAGATTTTTTTGGAGAGTCGGAAAAGGTGCATTTTTATTCTCTCACGCCCAACAATTTCCTAATGAGAACATACTGTCCATTTTCATGGACTTAATGTGTGTAACATACTATCATTAAAACTCTATAATCCATTAACTTGTGCAGCATACGGTCATTGAAGTTTTATAATCCATTAACACATGCAGCACACTGTCATTAAAATTTATAGTCCATTCAACATTTAAACCTTTTTTTGCTTTCTCCCATGTTTTATGGGCTACATTTGATTTCTTCTCTAGGTAAAACTAAGGTTATGATATTCAACGTGTTTTTCCCCAAGTTAGGTTATGATGTTCAACGTGTTGAAGCATGCTCTCTCTGATTAGTACTTTACCTCTGAGGGAAATACATGTAGATCATATGGGCTATAGTTATTTGTGAGTTAAGTTTACAGGGCCCAGCTTCAGTTTGAGATGTGCTCTCCAGCGTTGGCACAAGGGATATGCCTCCCTTGCTGTCACTGAGAGAGTTTTTCAGAACAATGTCCAGGATATTTTGTCTCAGATTCACCTTTTGGACATGATCATTAGCTCTGTTATCACTTGAAGTGGGAAGTTTCCACTGTAACTGGGAACATTATACTGTCACCACATGAATTTTCCCTGCACTTTGTGGTAGTGCTTGCTAATCACCGGAGAGAATTACTAGATGGCTACAGGAGACAACTAACAATAAAAAAAGGAGAGTAATGCTTAAACTGAAATAAAAGATTGCTTTCGTGAATATTTATGCTAGTAAATACGAAATACAATAAGCAGAAATTAAATTAATAACTAAAAAAATCACGGAAAATGATGCAGAATTTTATCTAAATGTTGGGCATGCAACCCAATGTGAATTCTACACTAACAAATACTGAACCGGAGTGCTGAAAACAGCAAGTTTAGCAGAGTGTAATCGTTGTCTTTATGCCATTTAGACTAATTTTAAATGTTTTTATTTTTTATTTTTATTTTGTGTATTTTTAATGTTTTTAGTTTTTTAAATGCACTGAAATCAAGAAAGATATACAGTTTCTCTACTAAAAACATAATTACAGCAAGCTATCCTTGCTGTGATTTAACCTGTAACTGAATTAAGTGTTGTAAAATCCCTATTTATATGCCCGGAATGCCTAAGATAAACAATTTTCGATATAGGTATGATGGTTCACTTTTATATAAGGGATTAATAACTATTAGTCAATCTACTAGTGCCTTTAATGGAGTCGAAAAACATGCAAATAAGAAAAAAACAAATTGCATAGAAAAACATTCCGAATCGTACCACTCAAGTTTTGGTGAAACTAAGAGTGGTAGCATGGAGAAGTCTAAGGAATGTAGAAGCTTTACATACAAAAAACACATGGGATAGTCATCGAAGAATGCTCAATGCCTTTATTACCAAGGGTTGTACGATGAACAAGACCTTGACAAGTCTGGGCAGCAAGGACTCCAAGATGCAATCCAACTCTGCTAGATGGGATGAGTACATTCATGATCCAACAAAAACTCCACTATCACAAGTGGTCTATGCTATCTCTCCTCCACACTCTACCAGTAAAGAATAAGCAATGGAGAAAAGTGAAGGAAGGTCAGAAGCTTTAGCTTTCAACAACTGACCCTTTCCTCCACAATGCTTTATAAAATATACAGAAGTAAAAGAAAATACAAATAGGTGAGTATGGCTACAAATATACAAGAGACAAAGATAGAAATTCCAAGTATAGAGCTCCTACTTTTATAGTAGCAGCTGCATTTTTTTGACCATTACACGAACTCCTTTGTCTAGGGTATTCTCCTTTTAGAATAGTAATTGGAACCTCTTAAAAATATGTCCACTGAAAAACAAAAGGTCCATGTTGAATTCTCCCAAGTTAGAACCATAGTAGCAAGATTCGAATATGAATATACAATGTGGTACAGGAAAAATATTTAATGAAAAAATCTAGTACAGCTAAAATACGGAAGTAGACATCTCATAAATACGAAACATGCATTTTTCATTTTTTTTTCTTAAATTTAAAATATTACATATTTTTTTTTTTTTTTAAAGATTCATTCTAAATAAGGGAGCAACTTGAAACATATCTCAAATTTGAAACATAACATATCATATTATAACGTGATGTATATAATATATATGATATACCCAGATTTTATTTGAGATAAACAAAAATACAATGGTCTAGTGCTCTAGGCACAGCCCAAGTGATAAAATCCAGGGATAAATCTCTTTAGAGTCTTTCACTATAGAATCTAGATCCATAAAAATCCACAACTTTCCTAATATCACATGTATTATCTATCAAGTAATTGGAAACAAATAGTAGACTTTAACAGTCTCATGTATTGACAACTTACAGGTTTAACAGGAGTTCAGAAATCAATAAAAGATAACTGTTTTGAATCTGTTGTTTGATCATCTTGTACTTCTTCCAAGGAACCGTAAAGTTTAGTTAGATGAAGTCCTTCCCTTGAGAGCCGATCTGCAACCTTATTGTGCTTTTTGTACATATAGTTGACCCAAAGAAAATGATTAGATATTGCCTTTAATTGACGTGACATGCATATGATAAGTGTATGTTTAACAGTAAAGTACAAATGAAACAAGATGATGTTAGATAAATTTTAAGTCATAAGTCCAAACACATCACCTCAATGTAACCTGTGTGGTTCCAAAGAAAGGTCCAAGTTGTAAGCATTTAGTAATCATAGTTAATTCAAAAGATGAAGGGGAACAGTAAATGTGCATTCAAAAGATCAAAGGGAAAAATAGTCACAAACTTGCTTGAAATGATGCCTATGTTTTTTGGTATATGTTCTTTATTTTGTCTTGCTATGCAAAATTGTTCTAGCTTATGCCATTTGAGTTTCAAATGGATTTTATTAGTTCTATTTATTTATATGAAAGTGGTTATGGGTTGAAGGTTCATAGATGTGATTGCTGGGTGGTTGTCTTGTGATGGTAAAGTTGCTGATAGTATGAGTTATCATTAGCTATGCTGCTATTCTAGTTCCACACTTATATTAACAATTAATGAATAGTTGAATTGTTAACATCAAATTACATCTTGAGCATTGGTTATTCTGGTGAAGTTCCACTCTTATATCAACAATAAAATTCTAATGAACAATTTTGATCTAGGTGGATATCGGTGGCTCCCCACCTCTTCCACTGACTCAATGGTTCTCTATTTTCTTGGTAGTTTTTTTTATGAATTTTTGGTCCCAAATTTCCAGGGATGTTTTTAGGCCCTACACGATGTATTTTGGAAATTTGCAGGGCTAGGGTTGCAATGGCATAACCTGGCCTTGGTCGAAAGTTGTAATCCTTGGATAGTTTTTTTTCCAACAAGCTACTATGTGCCCCAAATGGATATTGTATGCAAAAGTTGTGCCTCCCTGGAAGTTGATGTACCAACCGCCGTAGGGCCCACAAGCTTTTTGGCACTTCATTTTCTAGGGTTAGAGTTTTGGACCTCTAGGGTTCTTTCTTTATCAAAAGGCCATTCTTTTGACTTCTTGTGATAGCTTTTGTGAATGCGTGTGGCTATCATCTCTCTCTCTCTTCAGAGATAGCTACAACCATTCTAGTTTGTTTGTGTTCTACAATATTTTGCAAATTTCATTTATTAATAGAAGTTGGGTTTTCACCATATTATTGTGTGTGTGTGTGTGTTTCATTTCCTTTCCTGCCTTTCATTTCATTCCTTGTACAACCTGGATCAGTGGTATCAAAGTAATCTGCTCCTTGTTGTTTCTCAATGCATTTCCTCGATGAAGTAGGGTATGTTGATTTTCTAGTGCTAATTAGATAAGCACAATTTTCTGCAACTGATAATTACTTCCAATGAATATATGATACTTTAACATACTCCAAAACATCATTAAGTAATTGCACTCAGAAAATTCAACTTGTCAAACATTGCCTGTCTCAGAAATTCGACTCCTTAGAAACTTTGTCCTCTTCCTTAGATTATTTCCCATGTGTGAGAGAGAGAAAAATGTGAGTGATGAGTGAGTGAGTAAATAAGAAGTTCAAGTGTCTTTGCAAATCAAATTTAAAATTAAATTAAATTTGCTTTCTTTTAATTTTCTTTCTTCTAAACAGATGGGGAATACCTCTCGCAACTACCTAAAGATCAACATGAATTAGGTTATAATCCACCCACATCGTTAGTGTTTTTGTTAAATTGTTCCTCCACAAGTTATGCGATTCTTTGCATAAATTTAGGTAGAAGTAAAAAGGTAAATCTGCAGTCCATTCTTTACATTTCGGTAATTAAAAATATTTACCAGGAATTACTGCCCACCATAATTTATGCAATTCTTTGCATAAATTTAGGCAGGAGTAAAAGTAAATATGTTGTACATAAAAGTTGTTACAGGCCCAAAAATTTAACAAGGTACAGAGAGTTGGGTCTCCAGCGAGTTTCACTTGGGAACGACCGCTTTCACCAACCCAAGCAGCCTCCCATGGTGAGAGAAAAGAGAGATGATGGAGCAATAGATCCTACCAATTTGTTGCTCGAGGAAGCACTCACGCAACAAAGGAATGAGATGATGAACAACTTTGCTCAGATCCTTCGACGAATTCTAATAGTGGATGAGGCACCTCTAACCAATGACATTTTCGTAGGTGAGCACCCTTCAAGGTACAAGTTAATTTTGATATCCCCTTATTTGAAGGCCAAATAGATGTAGATGCTTTGGAGAAATGGTTAAATCTGTTAGAGGGTCCCTACTCTGTCCAAAAATTTTCCAACATCGAAAAGATCAACTTTGTGTTGCTAAAATCCCTTCTCCTTGTCAAACATTGGTGGGAAGGTTACTCAAAGAGACAAAATGAAGATAATTGCAATATTCAAGGCAGGATCCACATGGGAAGCTTTTCTTAATGCCATTAAGGAGGAATTCTACAATGTAGGGAACTATGATGACCAATACATGAGATGGACAACCTTGCGATAGGAGAGAGACCAAATAGTGCGAGAGTACACCATTGTTTTTTAAACCTTGCATTCAAAGTTAGGTATCAAAGACTCTAAGCGGCATCTGGTTCTGAAGTACTGTAGTGGTCTATGTAGGTACATCCAAACAGGGATATGGATTCCTTAGACATCTCCTTGGTGGGTGTTGCTTATTGATATGTTGTCAAAATTGAAGCTGAGGAATAAAGGGGGGTTTGGGTATGCAAATCCATTGCAATAGAAGCCTAGAAAAGGCAGCTCAAACCATAGAACAAAGGATAGGGCAAGGAGAGGCAACGTTAAGACAACCAACCTAAGTCACAAACAATGAAGTGTAATGGGAAGTTGAAAAATAAAATTGGAAAGTGGAGCGAGTTCCACAAAATCTCCTAGCACAATCATTGTTGGCGAAGCTTAAAGAAAAGGAAAATGATTCTAGCTTTGATTCTGATTCAGATTAGGATAAAGGAAAGCAGATCATTGATGTAGAATCCAATGCTACCATTGTGACTACAAAGATCCAACCAAAAGAGCTAGAGGATTTTGAAGATGGGGAGTGCCTTTTCCATTCACAGATGTGGGTGGAGGGGACCCAACTACATTTCATCACTGACAACAAGAGCCAGAAGAACTTGATCTTAGCCGGGGTCATCAAGAGATTGAAGTTGTTGATAGTGCCACCCCCCAACCATACATCATTGGTTGGTTGAGGCATGGATGAGACATCCATGTCAATCCATAATGCTGCCTATCCTACATCAATCTCTTCAAAGATGAGGTACTATACTACTATGTGATGTTGCACCACTCGAAGTTTGTTATGTTCTTTTAGAAAAAAATTGTATGTGGAAAGGTCATGTTGTTTATGAGTCTTGTCCCAACAGTGTTGTTACTCTAGGAGGTTAGCTCTATAGGGTACCAAAGAGAGTTCTTACGACTGCAATTTCATGGATTTTAGCAAAATAGTGCCGGAAGGTAATCTCTCATACTGCAAAGTTTGTCCTTTCATGGTTTGGTCTAAAGGTGAAAGGAAGGTCATTACAACCATCATAGCCTCAACACGAGGCCTCTCTACACAACAAAAACAAGTGGATAAGATTGTAGAGACATACAAAGATATCTTCACTCCATCTATGTAGGTGCCTTTGCATTGCCAGGTCAAACACTCAATTGACTTGATACCTGATGCTCCTTTGCCTAATGGCCCAATATATAGACACCCTCTCTTGGAGAATGATGAAATAAAACATTAGATTGATGAGTTCGTTTAAAAGGGACACATTCGATCGAGTTCCTCACCTTGTGGGAGTCCAATTGTGTTGTTCTAGAAGAAGGATGGGACATGGAGACTTTGTATTGATTATAGAGCCTTGAACAAAATTACTGTTAAGAATAGATGGATTGATGATCTTCTTGATCAACTTAAGGGTACCAAGTTCTTTAGTAAGATTGTCTTGAAGTCAGGCTACCATCGGGTTCCAATTGAACACATTGATTTATGGAATAAACCTTCAAATCAAAAGAAGATCTTTTTGAGTGGTTGTTCATGCCCTTTGGCTTAAGCTAATGCTCCAACAATGTTTATGAGGATTATGGATGATATCTTTTGGCCATTCACAAACTCTTTTGTGGTTGTATATTTGGATGTCATCCTCATCTTTATTAGAACCTAAGAAAAACATTTGAAACACATTCAATAGGTCCTAAGCAGCTTGCAACAACACAAGTTGTATGCCAATCTAGAGAAATGCTCATTTGGCATGTAGAGAATACAATATTTGGGATACATTGTGGATGAACATGGGGTGCATGTTGACCGAACCAAGATTCAAGTCATTCAAGATTGACCAACCTCAACAACTCTAACAGTGCTCCGTAGCTTCTTGGGCCTTGCTAACTTCTACGAAAGGTTTGTGTTGGGGTTCTCACATCACTTGGCCCTTAAGTGACCAAGGGTGGAGTTAAAGCAAAGTTTTCTTGGTCAGAGTCACAATAGAAAGCATTCGAGGATCTGAAAGATCGATAACTCCCTTGTAGTCGACTTTGTCTATCTCATTTCCTTTGTTGCACAACCACCCATGGAATTGTTTGTCACACACCTTCAACATGATTCCTGGAAAGCTATGTCATCCACTACCTTGTGCTTTGCTCCTTAGCGGTTTAACGACCTATTGTCAACTGATACGTCCTCTACATGGCTTGTTGGCCCCTTTTGTTGTTGGTGTAGGCCCTGGTTGGTCAATTGTCATTTGTTTGTTGTTGGCGTTAATCCTAGACACTCATTCCTTAGTCATGTGCAACCTATCTCGTTTGGTGGCTTGTTTGTGCTGCTTTTGCCAACGGTTCTGCAATCCTTATGCTAGTGGACCCTATTGCGTGGATTGTTTGTAGATCTATTTCCCCTGCACGTTGGTTACTTCTCCTAGTAGATCTGTTTCCCCTGCACCCTGGTTAATTCTCCTAGTAGGTTTGTTTCCTTTGCATGCTGGTTACTTCTCCAGATCTGTTGGGGTTCTCTCATCACTTGGCCCTTAAGTGACCAAGGGTGGAGTTAAAGCAAAGTTTTCCTTGTCCGAGTCACAACAAAAAGCATTCGAGGAACTGAAAGATCGATAACTCCCTTGCCTTTCTCATTGCCTTCGTTGCACAACCACCCCTGGAATCGTTTGTCACGCACCTTCAATATAACTCCTGGAAAGCTATGTCATTCGCTACCCTGTGCTTTGCTCCTTAGTGGTTTAACAATCTATCTGTTGATTTTTGGTAGCATTGGATGTGCTCTAAGCCTTAAAATTTGCAGAGAGGCTTGGACACATGTATTCCACAATACCTAAAAATTGTTTTGGGAAATTCCACTTGGAGACAGTTTTATTAAAATAATTAATTATTTTTAATGGTTGCCTAAGTCTAAACTTAGGAAATTAAAATAATTAAAGGGTATTAATCAAACTGTGGGTGAAACTTCTAGATGAAGACAAGGATCAAGCCAAAATGATTTGAGCCGTTGAATAGAATCTAATCTGGGCTGTTGGTTCTCAACGAGAAGATTATAAGAGGAGGCTTCATGGGCATTTGGAAAATAGATCAGTGAGAGATCAAGAGATTGAATTTCTCAGAGAGGGCAGTGCAACAGTTGCTAGAGAGAAGATCGAAGTGATTTCTTGCAATGAGGGGCAAGGATAGTTCAGGTTGGAGAATTTCCTGATTCGGAAATACATTGTAGAGGAGGCAGAGAGAGATCCATAAGAGGCAGCGCAGAGGCTACGCTGGGTAGCATAGGTTGACATAAAAGCAGCGCAAAGCTTAAGAGGAGATCCGTATTTTGCTAGAGAGGTTGAGTTCTGAAGCTGGAAGCTAGGCTGTGAGACTGGGAGGGCAAAAAGCGAAGTCTTAGAGGCAAATCGATCAGCAGAAAGAGTGACGCATTGCCCAAAAGCTATGACGCAGGGCCTACGTAGTGATTGCGTAGAGGCTGCAAGGGACTAGCCATTCTGTTGTTGGATCAGTCAGGACCACCAGTGATAGTGTGAGGTATATCTCACTCATCTCTCTGTCAGTCATATTCTTTGTATTGGATAATCAACAAGGGATCCAAAGGTTGTATTAAAAAAACTATTGCTTAATAATATAAGCCCTCAGCTGTTGCACCGATTTTCCCGCATTGGGTTTTTCAGGGGACATTTGTCCAAAAATAACGATGTAATGTGTTGTGTATTTATTTCTTGCTTAGTTTCTTGTTTCTGCAATGTATTAGTTTCAGTATTTGCTGTAGGAAGCATTAAATAATTTGTTCAGTAATTAACAAATAGAAGGAACTCAATCAGTTGCTGCAGTAGAAATTTAAGTCTTCCAATTTTTCACATGGTATTGGAGCTGCAGGTGAAGCAAGAGAGCAGAGCCGGAAGAGCCTAGCGCTGAAGAGAAGGAGGGTCGAAGTGTTGCGTAGGTAGCAAATCAAATCCCCAGAGGGATTGCGCAGTCCAGGCCAAGAGGGAAAATTTTTAGAGGAAGGTCTCTCTCTGAGTGAGTCAATAGAGAGGTAAGAATTCCAGATCGAAGTTTGCCAGTGTCAGAGGGAGCAGGCGCAGAAGCTTCAACGAAGAGGAGGTTTTTGGTGAGACACAGTTTTCTGCAGCAGTTGCTGGGGCAGAAAAACGTCAGAAGGAAGAAGAGAGACACTGTTGAGGGAATTCTTCCTCAGAGGACTTCCAGCCAAGAAGTCCGAATTCTCATTTGCTGAGCAGCAACAGGGAGCAACACATCTACTAACTCCAACAGGGAGTGCATAGGCCAACCCAACAATAGCGTAGAGGAGAGAGGAGGCTGTTCGACATTTCGTTGGTAGAGATGGCAACTAATGGGTTACTAGATCATGATCGGTTGGAGGGTGCATCCAACTATGTGATCTGGAAGGTAAGGATCTCATGTCTTCTGGATGAGCACAATCTCAAAACCTATGTCGATAGTGTGGTAGTTGTACTCGCAGATCCAGATCCACTTAAGAAGTACAAGGTTGAAATGGTGAAGGCCAAACGATTGATCCTCGACGGAGTGAGAGATCACGTAGTGTGTCACATCGCTGGCAAGGATATTGCCCAACAGATGTGGGAAGCATTGGCCACGCTATACGAAGGTTCTTCCGAGCAACGATAGATGTACTTGGAGCAGAAGATGAGATCCACGCAAATGCAGAAGGGGGAATGCATTGATCCGTTCTAAACGAAGCTTCAGGAATCCGAGACTTATTGGCAGTTGTGGGGTCAATACCTCAACCTATAGAGATGGTGAGGCTGACCCTAAATACAGTCTCAGAAGAGTGGCAAGTGTTTGTCCAGAGTATCTTGGGCAGAGAAAGATTGCCGAATTGGGAAGGAATGCGGGCCACTCTTTAGTAGGAAGAGATGGGGAGAGACTTAGTCAAGTGCAAACTTGATAGTAGCAACAACAACAGTGGGACGAAGCCAAAGGAGGAGGAAGAGAATGCAACCCTTGCATCTAAGGGGCAACAGGAGTAGTGAAAGAAAAAGAAAGATATTTTGAAGATCAAGTGCTTCTGGTGTGGTGAACTTGGTCACTACGCTATGCAGTGTCCTCTCAAGAAGAAGGACAAGGATGAGAAGCATGATCCAAAGGCTACATCCACAAAGATCGAAGAAGAAGAGTTTGCCATGTTTGACTAGATACCTCCAGGGGAGAGGTGGGGTGATCTAGAACTGTAGTTCAAATGAACTGCAGATGGGCAAGATCCTTGAGGAGTCTACCTCTTGGATCAATACCTTGCTATGAGAGCCCAAATCATAAGTAGCAAGATGAACCGATGTTAGTTGGTGCAGAGAAGTGTCGGAGTGACAGTTGTAGTGGCTAGGAGCGCTAGAGATTGAGCAACGCAGAGCAGAGTTGGCAGCAATGTAGTTGGCACAGTGTAGAGTCAGCAACAACGCAGAGGATTCAGAGGGTCAACGCAAAGACTAGCAGCATTCAGAACAACAACAACAGATGCATCATGCTGAACACCTGTTCAACAATTTTGGATGCTTTCTCGTTGCTGATGCAATAGCAACAACAATTGGAGAAGGGTGCAGTGTAGATGAAGTGTTGGCAATGGTAGTGGCAGTGCCAATAGCAACACAAATGCAAAATTTATAAGGGTTGCAGTACATATACAGTGTTGGTAGTGGCAATGTCAGCAACAATACAGATGCAACATTTGCGCAGTAGTTTGTGGGCAACGATGTCAGACGTCAGCAATGTAGAGGAAGATGTTACAACGAAGGGTGATGCTTCAGCAGGTTGCATTACTAGAGCACATTCCTCGTTAAGAGGGAGTGTTGATTTCTGGTAGCATCGGATGCACTCTAAGCTTCAAAATTTGCAGGGAGGCTTAGACACATGTATTCCACAATACCTAGAAATCGTTTTGGGAAATTCCACCTAGAGACAGTTTTATTAAAATAATTAATTATTCTTAATGGGTGCCTAAGTCTAAACTTAGGAAATTAAAATAATTAAAGGGTATTAATCGAACCGTGGGTGAAACCTTTAGAAGAAGACAAGGATCAAGCCAAAATGATTGGAGCCATTGATTAGAACCTAATTTGGGCTATTGGTTCTCAACGAGAAGATTATAAGAGGAGGCTTGATGGGCATTTGGAAAATAGATCAGTGAGAGATCAAGAGATCGAATTTCTCAGAGAGGGCAGTGCAACAGTTGCTAGAGAGAAGATCGAAATGATTTCTTGCAGTGAGGGGCAGGGATAGTCCCGGTTGGCGAATTTCCTGATCCGGGAATACATCACAGAGGATGCAGAGAGAGATCCAAAAGAGGCAATGTAGAGGCTACGCTGGGCATCATAGGTTGACGCAGAAGCAACGTAGAGCTTGAGAGGAGATCCATATTTTTTTGGAGAGGTCGAGTTCTGAATTCAGAAGCTGGGGTATGAGACTGGGAGGGCAGAAATCGAAGTCTCAGAGGCAAATCGATCAGCAGAAAGAGTGACGCCAATCCCCAGAAGCTGTGACGCAGGGCCTACACAGTGATTGCACAGAGGCAACAAGGGACCAACCATTTTGTGGCTGGATTAGTTAGGATCACCAGTGATAGTGTGAGGTATACTCAATCATCTCTTTGTTAGTCATATTCTCTGTATTGGATAACCAGCAAGGCATCCAAAGGTTGTATTCATAAAACTACTGCTTAATAATACAAACCCTTAGCTGTTGCATCGGTTTTCCCACATTGGGTTTTCGTGGGGACATTTGTCCAAAAATAACGGTGTAATGCGTTGTGTATTTCTTTCTTGCTCAGTTTTTTGTTTCCGCATATAATTTTAAGTGGTGAAGGCTGCAGTGTGTTGACTACTGGAGTAGCACCTGATGATTATATGAAGACTCCATGCCCAAGGATGATCCAGAGGACACTTGTACCATCATATGTCATCAGTCAACAGAGTTTTTTAACTCTACTTCTATCTTCTCATCATCTTTCTTGTACCCAGATTCCACACCCTGCGAGGAATTGTAATAAGTGATGCTAGTATGAGGATTTTCTTGAATTTGTAACAGGCCTAGAATGTGGGACTCGATCAGCAAACGAGTACACCTTGGAGTGTTTTTTTTATCCGGTTAATTATCCCTTCTTTTTCAGAGGCGGATAATTCTCTGGAATTTTTCACTCATTTTTACCCCAAAGCCGAGGTGACGGTTTGAAGATTGAGCCCCTGACACATCTTAGTGTCTAGGGTCGATGTATATTACCATACTAGATCACACAAAAAGTTTCGTGGAATTTGGCTAGGTCTAAGTAGGATTTTTTAATAGTTAAAAATTTCCCGCAAAACGGGATTTTTTTAATTATTTTCTATGTAATGGCATAAATAAGTGGCCTTAGGAAATGTCTGGGGCGTATGACCACTCGAAATTCATCCTCAGAGGCCCAGCATTCTCCTAGAGCTTACTTTGGGGGTCAAAAAATGACTTAGAGTCCCTCAAAAGCCGATTTTTCAAGTGACAGTAGCAAAAATGAAGAAAAAATTCAAAAAATAAATAATTGGAAAAATTTATAAATTTTTCCAAAGTCAAAATAAGTCAAATTTTGACATGGAAGTCAAGCAGAGAGTCAAAGGTGATGTGGCAAGCACGTGGGACCCACCAAAAAAGTTTCAACTCAAAGTAAAAAAAAAGTCAAAGTCAAACAGGCACCACGTTGAGTTCATGAGGCAATGAATTTTTTTTTGATTTAATTCAAAGGTTGAGAAATTTAAATTTGGAATTAAAAATAAGTGAGTGGGAAGGGACCCCACCTCACCATATATGAGTACATATGACTCAAGCAGAAACCAAAAAAAAAAAAAAAAGCACATGCCAAAAGAGCCTCCACGCTGGATAGAGTTTACGTATGGTGGTCAACACAATTTATAAGGAATTTACGTGGGCAGTCAAACAACTATATACGCAGCTCAGCCGTACGCATATATTCCAGCAGTTCACGCTGGCCCACTCACAGCCAATACGCAGCAAATATACACGCAGATTATAACAGCATTTACGTGGGCAGTCAGAGCATTGACGTGGGCAGCAAGTTAACGTGGGCAGGTCAGCAAGTTTACACGCAGATTTGGAGAGCAGTTTACAGGCAGTCACAGTAGTTTAACTCAAGTCAATCAGCAGTTACGTTGGCAGCTCATACCCAGCAGTTTACATGGTCAGCACAACAGTTCAAAGGGCAGTCAACACGCAGATTTAGAGGCAGTTAACACAGCAATTTGGAAACACATGTCAGCCTCATAAAATCAAACAACAGCTCAAAGAGATATTCGATGGACACCTACAACAGTCCTCTAAGCCACTTGTACAAATTCGTTTTACATTGGGATTGTCACTTGCTACACTTGTCATTGTCTCTTGGCATTGGGATCTCCTCCCATTTCTTATTTATATGAGCCTTGGGCTCTTATTGTATCATGATAGAACGAGCTGTTGGGCTTGCGGAAGCTCTGCTAGATTTTGTACTTGTCTTTCATATAAATAAATAAAAGTCTTTGGGGTTACTGGCTTCTTTTGTGGCGCATGCTTTGGATCATCAGGTATACCTGTGTCGTTTGATGTTATTATTCATTTGATTTTACATTTGCTATCTAGTTGTTTTTATTTGTGCATTTGCCTGAGGGCATTATTGTCTAGGGAGGAGAGATTTGCAGCTATCTCAAATCTCCTTTGGGCTTGGTATATTTTGTACTCTTGTTGTAGCTTGTCATTCTCGGTTGAATGACAAGCTCAACTTGGTCTCTATATGCCAAGTCTCTTTTGCACTAACAATTGGTTAGCAAGCATTTTTGTGTTTTCAAGGGATAGGTTGCCAACTCTATTGGGGTGTGAGGACTTCTTCGGTCGGAATAGTCACCTCCAACGATATCAAAGGTCCCACAAGTTGTTCAAGCCAACAATCTCATAAGACATCAAAAGATTTATTTAAGAGGGGGTTTTCTGAGCCCTTTGCTTATTTTCTATCTTGAAAAATTATCACATATTTTCTTCTTTCATTTGAAAGCATTTGACTTCATTCTAAGCAAATAAAAAAAATAAAATAAAAAATTTTCTTTTCTTAAAGAGCAACGCTTTGAAGGCATTGGTTGTTTATGTGTTTGATGCTTATCTTATGTGTTAATGGCTATTGCTCATATCAGGTTTTGCTTATAAATCTTAGATAAATAATCTATTTAACTCTAACAATTCTCCTAGAAACTTGCATCTTTGTTTTTAACTTAACTTTTCATTAGGGACCACCCCCCTTAGCTAGCCTAGGAGATAGCTTTAACGGAGAGAGTTGGGATTAGTGTGACAGCCCCTTCTCTGAATTCCCTGCCACCAACCACACCTTGTGGGGTTGAAGG
>APFE030746824.1:0-10013 GCA_000404065.3 Pinus taeda
AACTGCCAGAGTTTAGACAGACCTAGTAGCAAAAAAATATAGAGTTCGTGGAAGGGTCAACGCCCTTAATCTTCAAAATATACAGAAGTAACCCCAGAGGGAAAATCCAAGCATCAACTTAGGAACTCCGCCAAACCCTACCAAACAATGACATATTTATGGAAAGAATAGAGCTGAGAAAACTATAACAAGCATGGGATGTCAAGGCCCATTTAACTAATGTTGCAATCCCTCCAGCCGTGACACCAAACTGGAACAATTCTCTTACTCGGAAGCCATAGAGACTGGTGTAGAAAGAGCTCTTCACCACCAAGCATACGTAGGATCCTGGAACAATAATCCTTCTACCTACAAAGCATATACACACAGAGAAAACAATTAGTGCATCTGGAAAATGTTTAAACAATAATTCATGCAGAAAACATAGACAAATAAACTGAACATCGTTCTGGGGGTATTCGTGGAGGATCCATACCTATTGGGACCCCAGTCGAAGCTATACCATATTATTATGTTCCTCAACAACATCCAGGGACACATGTTGCACCTTTTGGAATGATTGTTGGAAAGCCAGTGGATCTTGCAATGTATGCTCAACAACACCATGCTCGTGTTGCTTATATGTCATGGCAAATGTGGCCACAACAACAAATGCTAGAGCACTCCAGTAGCCCATCCTCGTGTAGTTAGATGTTTTGAGTTGTTTTCTGAAGGTAGATGGTAGTCGTGCACCAAAGAAATCATTGGGTGTGGCACTTCCTCACAGAGTACTGCAAAAAATGTAGCCACTATAAATGGATCCACCATTTTGGAGAGACCCTAAGGGAAAAAAAAAATAATGCATGAGAACCAAATGTCAGGGGAGCTGAGGAGGAACAGAAATTGCATGACAGATGTGAACAATTTGCCTGCAGAATGTGCATGCCAATTGTCAAGCTTAGAAATGAAAATACGACAAAAGGCTCACTCAAAGGAACTCCTATCGGCCTAATAAAAAATGAGTACATCAAGCGTGTAAAAATGAAATCAAACCTTTGCACATCAACCTTGGCAAAACGAACCTGGGTGGATTGGCTGCAAAATAACTCTGAAAAACATGAAATCGAAATGGGTACATGCAGCATGTAAAATATGAAATACTAGACATGTTCTCTAAGATAGCATTAACCGAGTTAAGAATTTAACTAGCATTGGGAAACTAAGTCAATACTACCTAATTTAACTAGCATTTATTTTCAAATAATCAAGTATCAAAATGAACGAGTTATGATGATATCTATGTGAATCGTAAAAGTAAGTCAATACTACCCAATTTAGCTAGCACTATAAATATTATTCAAAGACACAATGATAAGCATTAAAATTTTGTTGAATACATCTAGTTACTTGTCATGTCTTCACTGCTAAGTTTTGGTACAATTATAGAGTATGACATTGTGATGTAAATGTAGTCTAAATTAAAATTTTTAAATTACACCATTTATTACTATATCTACTAAACATAATACAATGACCACAAGGTACCACTACTCATACTAACATGACAAATAATTGAGCTACCACTATAACAAATAGATTTTCACTACCATGGACATAGATAAATTAGAGATTACTTTTTCACATGTATAAAAAATTATATAGATATAGTTTCCCATTGTTACTTCTATCACACTACTTATGACAACACTTACTTTAAGACAATCTCCCCTTAACAATAAGGACATGATTATTGAAGCAACCTAATTTAATAATATAAAAGAGAAACACATTTATTATATTGGGACAAATATACTAACCTTGGATCTATCAAGGGAGGAATCAGGTCATATTACTCTAAGTGAAAACCTCTTTTTTACAATGTGAACTTTTGAGTAAATTTTTGCATCATATTTATCATCTCAGCACTTATAGATCTATGTGAGTTGTCTTAAACAATTTCATCTTAATTGTTTTAAAACTAACATCAGACATTAAGTCGCGCTGACTATTCACTTTCCAAGGCAGAGAATATGTCAACTTGGCAGTTACCTGCATTATAACTTAATATTAAATATTATTCTTATTTTTATTATTAATATGAATGCTTCTAATATTTAATATATTGTTAAGTAGATTACCCATTGAATAATTAGTGAAGTATCTAACATTGGATGAGAGAGTTGTAAGGCTAAAATTTTGGCTACCACGGGTTAAACTTGGTGTTTGTATCATGTCATGCAAAATTAGATTCCACACCTCTCCAGGAATCAGTCAAAATAATTTACACATACCAATCAAAGGAATTCAATAGATGGTTAAAGTAGTGATTGGGAGGATTTCATTGTCAAAAACATCCAACGGTGTCCAAACTAGAGAAGCAAGGGCATGTGTTTGATTTATGGGTATCGTTTGAAAATTTTCTATGAGAAGAGGAGTTGGTGGGAGTCCTTATGGAAAGGGCTTGCACCTCTTCCTTTATTTCTTAAATTAGGCTTGAAATAAGTGATAATAGATTTATGATACATATAATATGCAAAGCACTCACAACACAATAATATTGAACATTTGCATGAGACATAACTTAATTTATTTTCAATATATTTTTGCTTTAAAAAGGGAAATATATGCTACCATGATGCAATACAATGATTCGCCAACATTGGGCACCAAACAAATGAATTGGACCATGGATGTTACATACGATGACAATCGTCCATGATAAACTATGATTATTAGTCACTCTGCAATCAAAGGCACAATGCAGGGACAACATGTATCCATCTCGAAGGACAATGGGGAAACCCAAAATTTTATTGATGCACAGTTGGTGGAATGTAGAGGCATTCATAGATTGATATATATCCAGAACAACGTGGGCGAGAGAGGATGCCCGTGCTTCACCTAAGTTGTCTTCTTGATTGTTGGTTAGATATGTTGAGGATATTGTTGATGGGACAAATGTTGAGGATATGCTTGATGGTTCGATATTGAAGTCAAAATCCTCCCTTAACCATTTAGCCAAAAAGATGTCTCCTCAAGTATCTCCAATAATATCATATGAAGAGTCATAATATTTAACTTGGAGTTATGGCCCACCATGATCATCTAATAATTAATTGAAATAGCAGTAGACCCCAATTGAGGGATTGGGTGGATCATATGGTGGGACTATGCTAGTGGGAGCCCTATATAAATGACTTGAAACCCCCTTGATTGTCTACCTTGATGGAATTCATCTCCAAAATTTCTTGTTGGATACACAAGTATTGAAAACATGACAAGGAAGATGAGAGGAAGTTGACAAGGACATTAGGTTGTCGTAGAACATCATAAAGTGAATCCACATGGATGAACATGGAATGGGAATTAAGGTCATAAAGTCATAAAGGTCACAAAGGTGCATCAAAATATTTTTGGAGTGTCCCAAAGGTAAATATACAATTCTTGTCTCCTACAAAATAAAATATACATTTATTGTGGTGATAGTATCCACAAGATTCTTATAACTAGTGGTATAGTGTTTGGCAATGAATGAATAAGCAAGAAAAGGGGGAAAGTATCTAAAAAATATGGTTAGAGTACGCATCAAATTCCCCATCCTTGAATGAAATGGTGGTTTACACAGGGCTCATGAGAGAATATGGGATGGAGGGTAGATTGGCATGGTCAGAAAATGAGAGAAGGGTTTTATCTACTAAAGGAATATGGGATGGAGGTTATGTCTAAGTTCAGGGAGGATTTTATCTTTTTTGACAAGGATGGAGGTGGATGTATCACAACAAAGGAGCTCAGGACAATAATGCATTCTTTGGGTTGAAACCCAAATGTATATTGGAAGTGGTCCAAATGTTTTATATTCAATAATCTAGTCTCGAATACAATTAACCACAAAAGAGTAGTTATAATCTGCTTATAAATGCAACATATTAAATACACCATTCCAAAATGATTTTTCTATGGAGAATCAAAGAAATAGATGAGTTTGGCTATCCATCACCTCCATACATAGTAAACAACAACCAGGCCCACTCTGTCCTTTACGACACATTGTCTCATGCCAAGATGAAGCCAAAAATATACATTTACTAATATTGTTAAGCAGAGAGAAAATATGAAGCCAATATATAGAGATTCTCTGAAGGACTGCTCGAACTAGAGTCAACTTGCCTCCTAGGGAGAGCCACCTCTGTGCCCATGATAAAAGTTTACAATGGATTTTCTCTATAAGTTAACTCCAATCCTTAATTCCATAGCAATTAGGTTGGAGCATAAATCTAAGATTTTCAAAATCTACATCCAATGCAGTGAAGATAACACCAAAAATATGATAAATCTCTAGTACCAATGCATCATCTCGGTAAGAAGAAATCATATGAGATTTATTGTTATTCATAAGGAGTGTAGATACCGATAAAAATAGGCCAATCTACCAAATAATAACACATCATCGACAAATATCAAAGGAGTAGTTGTGACTTGTCTACTACACAATTACATTTAATCCATCTACCTCCACACCTCCAACCAAAATTACTACCCTTGTGAATTTTGTGACTAATTCTTCCATAATCCAATATTTTATCCTCAACGTTTTCTTCTCGCAAAAGTTGTCATAGATACTTTTAAGTAGGGATATTGTCTACTAACAAATATTCTATAATTTGCCTCCACCATCCTTGTAGAAATTATGGTGTAGAGTTGCAACTACTTATGAAGTTTTAATCAAAATCACAAGACACAAACCTACTCTATTGCTCTCTCGAAGTTAATTCACAATTTAGAACAAAAATTTCATACATGCAATAAGAAATAACACACATGCACACATACTTTTTCCCGAGGAAAGAAATATGCTAAAAAACCCAATCTCTGCTTGCATTAATATGATGAATAGAAATGTATTACAATTTATTTGCTCAACTGAGCACAACCTGCAAGTGAATAACTTGTCTCTCGTCTCACTAAGAAGCTATAACCCAGACTTAGTAAATTTCTACCTTTGTTCAAGCCCATATTTCCTTGCGCAATTCCTTGAGAAATTAGGCCACTATTATTTAGGAATTTTTACAAAATGGATTTTGAAATTCCCAAGTTTGATCATGTGACTACATGCAACACCTGTACACTCAAGGCTAGTCTACAATTGATGTTACATTGCCTTAGAATCTCCACCATATTTGGGTAACTCGAATTCTACATGCACTAGATATTTTGGGTTGATTGATCAATTAATTGGATGATCACTGAGTTTGACTAAAGTCCCAATGCACAATTGGCCTTCCACTACTATGGGCTCTAAAATGTTCCATGATAATTCCTTATTCTTGGGGCTTGGTTTTCAAGGCAAAGTCCAACGTTCACTCTAGACTAACTATGATCATCAATAACCACTTGGTGAATGCTAGTAGTCAACCAGTAAACCAACCACACAAGAATTTGAAACCAAATAGGTAAAAATGAAAATTAAGTATGTTAATGCAAGAGTTCAATAAGAACTTGAATTTATTTACTCGTGCCTACTAGGGAGATATTTCTATTAAAGGAAATCATAACACAAGAAACAACACAACAAAGTATAAGTGATCAAAATGATGATGTTACCAAATATGTAAGTGAAGGACTCAGAAATTTATAGTGATCATGGGAATGATAGATCTCGAACAGAGCATGCTGATGTTGTTGGGGAGGGATATATCATTGTGGAGGGATGGATTTAGTTTCTAAAAGGGTCTCAACTCAATCTACCCAGTTGGATGGATTCTTTATCTCAAATACATTAAGATTGGTTAAATTCAACTTATCGGGTCCATGAGAGTAGGAGAGGGAGGCGAAATAGAGATCGGAAGCTTAACAGTCATCCAGAAGGAAAATATATGCCTACATGTAAAGGTAAAGGGAATGCTAGGGTGGTAATTTGATTCAAACAAAGGGTGAATTATGCTTCCTTGAATGGACATCATGAGACTGTGTTTAAGATTAACCATTTGAAGCTGTGAGAAGACTAGAGTGTAAGCACAAGAGAGAAGCTAAACATATTGTGGGTTGTGAGGAGGGCCAAGAAGGCCCTTTCTGGTTCTTCCTCTTTTATATTTGAGACACAAGATTTAAGAGTGTTTATAAGATAGTAATAAAGATGAGATGGATTGTCAAGCATATGCTGGCAGGGATGTTGTTGGACTGTCACAGTGGAAGAAATGATCTAATGGATAAAATGAATCTCTACTGAAAAAAAAATTCAATGTTGAGGTGCAACTTGGGAGGGGTCCTTGATGGTTCCCTAAGCTAGGTCAAGTGCTTGTAATGGATTAAAGATCAACTTCTGCTGCAAAGTCTCATGAGGAATATGATTATGCAATAACTACACCTAAAAAATTGGAAGTCAAAGTCTAGGACTCATTATAAAGAGCGGTTCAAACAATAACCACTAAGTTTTGAATGGGATCTAAAATTTGACTTTCTCAAAGTTGAATGAAGTTGGAACCACTTTAAAACAACTCAAAACAATTAATGTTCATATTAAAAATTTAATTAAAAGCTGACATTATCCTTATCTTTCCTTTTCAAGAAGGAAAGATAAGGAGAATTTCAACTTTTACTTGAACTTTAAAAATTAAATATTACCATTAGTTACTAGGGTTAGGTTTTATAGGGCCCTCGAGTTAATAATTTTTTTTTCCTTTTCAGTATTTTTTATTAAAAAATTATAATTTCGTGGTCATTAGCTATGTTGCACTACATTCTTCAGAATTGGTCAGTTTATTAGAGAACTAGTGAATTTGGTGTTGTAAGGTCAGTTCAATACAAGGCCAACCTTAGACAATCTAAACCACCAAACTAGACTAGTACAACTCTAAAACCATTGGGACCAACCAATTCCACTAGTTCTAGGCTAGTTCCAATAAGAGTTTTCGCTTCTCATCTTCCTCTGAAGTCATTTTGTTGGATCCTTTCAGGAATGGTGATTTGGAAAGTGCCATAAACTATCAAATTGTTGTGAGCAGCTAAGATCATAAGTAGTTAAGCCTTGGTAAACAGAAATTTACAAGGACCTAGTACAGACATCCCAAAAGATATTTAGCGAGGATATGCATGCAAGGAAGTATTACAGACCTCCCAAGATACTTAGTGAGGACGTGCATGACCAAAAAGCATAAAAAAAATATCCACCCTCAAAAACCATGCCCAAAACATTGAAGTGTGGTGCAAAACAAATTTTTGGTAGGCTATTAATGCTACCAACAATCATTTGCTTACTAATTTCACAAGAAGCTCCTAATCAACCTACCTCCTCCACTATGGTTATAGCAAGTTCTTGCAACTGTGTGAGCTAGAAGAAATTAAAACTACCTTCGAATCTCCACCAATTTTAGGGAACTTGACTTCTC
Organism: Pinus taeda; assembly: GCA_000404065.3. Classification (NCBI taxonomy): domain Eukaryota; kingdom Viridiplantae; phylum Streptophyta; class Pinopsida; order Pinales; family Pinaceae; genus Pinus; species Pinus taeda. The sequence continues at coordinate 7,365 of APFE030746824.1, forward strand.
TTCATGCCCCAACTATTTTGAGTTGATTGATTAGTTAACTAGATGACCACCGAGTTTGACTGAAGTCCCATTGCTTAAATGACCTTCCACTAGTTCCTCCAAAAGTTAGAACTATTTTAACTGACAACAACTTGAGATAATTGACCTTTATTGCCACAAGTTAGCAATCACATATGTAGAACTGAAGTCTAACTCCTCCAACTCGAATTTATTGAGTAAGCTAGGTGACACAAGCCATGTCATACAAGTCAACATCATCCAAGTCATCTATTGATGTGGAAATTTGAATTTTTTCAATTTAATCAAGGAAAAATCAAATTGAGAATTTCTTGTTGCATTTTTCAACACATAGTTCATTGGAATGTATTACTTTCACTATGAACTTGGCATAGTGCACATGTTAAGTTCATAAGGCTTTGGGCTGATATGGTTCTATGTGTTGTGCATTTAAATAATAGGTGTCCAAATCTTGCCATTAGAAACAAGACTCCCTATGAAATGTGGTATGGCCACATTCCTTCGGTGAGGCATCTCAGGGTTTTTGGTTCCTCATATTATGCCTTCATACCTAAGGAATAGATAAAAAAAACTCAGTGCAAGGAGTCACAACTGTATCTTCTTTGGGTACTCATACCTCCAAAGCATACCATCTCTAGGATGAAGTGAATAAGAAGTTTATAATATCTAGAGATGTGATCTTTCTTGAGTCTTCCAAGATTGACAATGTTGTTGAGTGGTAGCTTAATTGTTTGGATATATTCGAACATGCAAAGTATTTTCAAGAGTTTGATAGTGAGATTCCACATCTCTTCCTCTTAGCTCTATAATTTCTATGAAGAGCCTTGATGAAATTAGGTTGAAGGAAATTCCTTCACCTGCTTTGTCAGGAAAGAGCTAAGAGACCATTGGCAGCAAGTAGCCAAATCTAACAAGCGGTGAGGGTACATGCAAGATACAAAGCAAGGATTAATGCAAAGGAGTAATGCAGAGGAGTGTACTGACTACATACATATCATCAAACATATTTCATCCCACTTAGAATGCCTTGCATCGTGCCTGGTTAGTCATAAGATCATGTTGGTCACAACCTGAGTAGCTTAAATAAACAAGTGGTAATACTCTTCATCTTCTAAGCTATGTAATAAACAAGTGAAAGGGAGCAAAACACATAGATAAAACACATGGAATGACTTTTAGTTCTTGCAACCATGAATTTCATTGAAGAGGGAATGATATGACAATGATAAGCAAACTTTTAAGCTACATTAAGAGGTGTATTTCAAAAGACATGCTTTGTTTACCATACCTAGCCTCCGAAGGGTTATGCATCATATGGAGTATTCATGTGGTCCTAATATTCTATCATAACTTGGGTTTCTTGGTCTACTTGTTTTTCTCCTCAACACCTTGAGAGTCATCTATAATGTCATCTTTCCTCGTGGCCTGTGAGAGACATAATTGTGTAGTTTCAATGGGTAGTGACTATTGGCGAGATGAGGCCTTGGGAGAAGACATTTACACAGTTTTATGATGTAAGGCACTACTTGGGATGAGGCCCTGGGAGGACACATCTATGTAATTTTAGGATGCAAGGCAGACTGGGTAGTAAAGGGACAAAACTGCACAGTTTTTGGAGACAGTGGGTTCCGGGTGAGGGAAGGACACTCGAGGAAACCACTCTGCATTTTTGAATGGTAAGGGAGGTTGATATTTTTGCGCATTGCATAGTTCGAACAAGCAATGGAAAAGCTTGAGGGTTACATATGTGAAGTATGTAGTTCAGGTGTTAGGATATTCCGACACATAGGAAATAGTTAAGTTCAACTTGGTCTAGTATAGAGTTAGGTATAGAGTTAGGTAAAGTGTGTTTCTTTACCGTTGTACATTTTGTAACTTACAATCCGACGGTCACGATATGTAGTGATCCGCCGGTTCATTCTCTCCTCGGTATTACCGACACTTGATCCGTGGCTTGACACCCGATTGGTCCAATGAATTCATTTAAAGCACATGGAGCAGCTTTGTAGGTTCACCGTGCATGAGAAGCTTATGTAAATTTCAATTCTTTTAATTAATAAATTGCCCTGTAGTAGCCACGTGGCGCAGCCGTGACTTTCCCCCTCTGAGTGTTTTTAACCACGTCAAAATACTGTGTATTGATCTGTGATATGTTTGTGAGCGGTGTCCTTTTGGTGTTCTGTCTGAGGAACTTACCCTGTAAATTCCTACATGGTATCAGAGTTATTTGAGGGTCGTGTCCGTTGGTGATCCAAATCTGACGCCGGTAGAACTGCATGCGGCTTTTGTTTCCTAGATCTACTATTTTTGACTGCTTTCGGGCCGAGAGGACTGCTCTGTTGTGTTTGGAGCATCTGTTCCAGTGAGGAACCCCTTTCGTTTCACGCAAAAATGTTTCCGGTAGCCCTATCTGCATCATTTTTAAGATCTGGAGGAATACAGTGTTTATCTGTAGTTTACTGTTATTTTCTCTCTGGTTATTTTGGTTTCTGTTTATTTAGCTTTTTTTATTACCTGATCTATACCTTTCATTTCTACATATGCTCTTTTCCCTGCGACTCTGTGCGATCTGGGCAAATCAGAAATAGAAAGGAAGTTTTTTTTCTCTCATGCGTATGCTCTTTTCCCTGC